>CABFOW010007316.1:0-24918 GCA_902141385.1 Timema californicum | reverse complement strand
GGGTTGTTGACAACACAGACATTCGACTGCTCACACTTGCTGGCAGGATTGAAGATTCACGTCATTGTCATACTAGAATATCCGTGATTGAACCTAAGAGTTACTTTTACAGTCAGCTCTAGTTCGCCTCAAGTGCGATGTTACACTAAATGTAGAATGACACCTACTCAGACTAGAATGGAATGGGCCAGTTTCACATTCCATTAGAGTTTGGGTGGGTGTCATCATGTATTTAGCGTGCATAACACTGCACTTGAGGTCCAACTGGCCCTAGTTCGTATCTTGACAGATGATGGTAGCTGACATAGACCCTCATGTTGTAAATAGCTAGGGTAAAATATATTTCCTGTTGATGGTTTTCCATCTCTGACTGACATGACCATACATCTCATAGAGTGGTATTTTAGATTATATTCTGCTTGATTGTTGACAACCAACATCTGGCATGGCCATACTCGACGTAGATAGGTATTTTAGATCATATTCTGGTTGGTTGTTGACAACCATCAACCGGAAACATGGCCATACTTATCGTAGAAGGGTAGTTAAGTTTATATTCTGGTTGATTGTTGATAAGAGATAACACATCTGATTTTCCTTGCATTACATTCCGGATAGAGTTGGCGCAAAATATAGTCCACTTGGTTGATGGCTTGTGTTAGATGGTTGTCCAATAGTTATGTTCAATAGTATTTGTAGTATTACTAAAACAATATGGATTGTGGTACAGCTTAGACTTTCTGGATAGTTCATTGGCGTCAGAAACTCTTCAATTGGTTGCTCATGAAGTTTTAAATAAATAATAGTGCCATTCAAATAATGTATTAAGTGATTCTCAAGATATCTCCCACGTCGCCATCATTCACCATTAATATCTGTTAGAATTACGCTATACAAGCAATTTTTTCCAAGTTCAATCTTTGTAAAGGCTTTTGCTATGTGCAAGTTTATAATAAGCAAAAAAATACCTAAACAGTATTAATAAATTCTCGTAATGAATATACACAACTAAATTGAACATTCTTTTTATGAAAATAAAAACTGAAAAATACTCGTATGCAATTAAAACCCATTAAAAACTAAACTCTTGCACTCTGTTAAATATAAACCTTGATTTACAAATAACTGCTTCAGAAGTAATAGCTTCAAACGGAACCTTCTATGATAAAACTTTTTCAAACGTTTTATGATTTTTAAGGTCAGTAATATTTTAGACCGTTATGTCATTCAGTGTTTTCTCTAATGTACTTTATAAGTCAATGGTTAGACATTTTATTGGTTCGTACTTAAGTGAATCTTGTGTTCTATTGGAGACAACAAGTTATGAACCGAGCTTGATTATATTGGTTGATAAAATACAACATATTTAAAAATAATATGAACAAAATTTTGTAAGTCTTTGATTTTAATGTAGATACATATATTGTCTATTTTTTTAACCGAGGGTGATACTATCAATGTTTTTAATTTAAGTCATGCAAATTAATTTAGTCTAAACACTCACTTTGACAATTAAATAAATTTTCCTCCTTTATAATTTAAGTATTATTAAAATATCTACAATTTGGAGTAATTATTCAGTACATTTCATAATATTCATCAAGTTATAATCTTTTAAATGTTTATGTGGGCTAACGAAATATATTATGATAAGTATATACTAAATTAACTAAGTTAAAATTCCCACATTCAAATATTTAAAGCGATAAATAAATATATCACAGTTTGAAATAGTTATAAAAGTTTTTTGTTATTCAAAATTATGTTAATGCTGAAATTAAACAATTATTAATTGTTACAGCCTAATAATAGTGTCCTACCAGGAGTGTGTATTTTACAACAAAACAAGTAAATATGATACAAAGTTCTTTGACTACATTATCTACTCGTTCCGACCACTTTGTGTTGATTATACTATGCTTGAGTATCTATGGATTTAAAAATGTCGAAACTAGGTATATACTAGGTAATATACTTATTCAACATAAATGCCACCCGCCTCGGTGGCGTAGTTGGCTAACGCACTTGTCGTGTAGAGCTCTACTGCTGAGGACGGGGAGATCGAGGTTCAAATCTCGGTCGGGTGAACTGGGGGTGGTTTTTNGGGGAGATCGAGGTTCAAATCTCGGTCGGGTGAACTGGGGGTGGTTTTTACTAAATGGTTTTCCACTCTCCCTCCACGCAAATGCGGGTTCACTTCCTCTAATTCAACCTTCCCAATTCCTATTCCATTAGAGTAATTAGTACTTAAAGCGTATAACCCGAACGGGTAGTAAGACGTGGGGCTAAATATTATTATTATTATTATTATTAACATAAATGCCTTAAACTGACTCAAAAATGCTATAAAATGACTAAAAATTACTCAAACCGAGGAAATATAACCTAAAAATCCAAAATGACACAAAAAAAGGACCAAATAATGACCTATGAAAACGTTTCCGCAACCAGGGTGATCATGAACATAATTTATTTGTACACGAGCATTGTCTGTGATGTACCACAAAAAATGATGACATGTGTCATAAAAACCTGGGCCCTGCTAGTAACTCGGGACTCTTAATCTCTTGAAACACACCAATAAATTATATCAGACAATTACCTCACCACGGCGATTACTTGGTGATTTCACAAATATAACAATGATGAGTTTAAATAATCACCGGAACTACCCTGGAGGCTGCAAGAGGAAACAACAAACGGAAAACTTCAATTTGTTAAACATCCCCGTACCATCACGAGTAGATTCCAACAATATATTAAAAAAATAGTTGATTGAAGATTTTATTGCATCTTGTTTTACTACCCATCCTGCTTATCTGAGTACTTACACCAATCGGGTAGGAATAGGGGTGACAGAATTTAGAGGAAGTGTATACACATTTACGTAGGTGGATAGAAAAGAACCATGTAGAAAAAAATAACTCGGTACACACAGCCGGAATTCGTACACCTTCTTGTCAAGCCAAACAATACAGAACTGACGCCCATGTCTGCGTGCCCATATGTGCGGGGGAATAAATAAGTAAATAAATAAGTATATTAGAGATGGGACGTTTGAATTCTTCACTTCTTTGAATCCTATGGTATCCGAGAGATTTGAGATTCGTAAAAATCTCAATAAAGTATCTCGAATACAATATGAAGAACTTGACTTCAAAAAGCAACTTGAGGTGATTTGGTAAAATCCATTATATAGACTTTTGTAGCTGTGGGAATAACAAAATCATAAAAAAAAGGAAAAATTGTATCGCTATAGTAATTTAATAAACAAAAAAACCTACCTTTGTTGTTTATGACGTAATAGACAAAAGATAATGCACTGTCACCAAGTCATAAACAACTTTTTATAATTTTTTAATGTTTTCACTTTAAACACGATTGTACATTCTTAAAGATTCAAAGACTCGAACTTTGATTCTAGATCCGAAAGAAAATTTAAGATGAGGATTAGAGATTCTTGTTCAAGAAATATAGGAGTTGACCCATCTTTGAAACATAACTTTCTTGTATGTAACGTATATGACAAGTTGCGTTCAGTAAACAGCTTGTATTTAATTGTGTGAAATACTAGTGTCATTTCACCATGGACTCTACGGTGTAGAATAAAAACCTTCGCAGATTAAAAAAGCCCAAAGACTGTTTTATCTGTAAGTTACCAGCTTGTAAATTTTTTTGGACTTTGCTATACCATCTATTTGATATAGAAACAAATGATTATAAACACAAGGTGCGAAGGAAATTATCCAAGATCGCTTTATTAGAATGAGCTTACCGAGAAAATATCTATCTAGCACTACATATTATTTAATATCCATATAGACCCAACGTAACTAGCTTAGGTTGTTTTTACTACTATCCTATTGACTTTGAGGAGATTTACTATAAGTGTTTTATATGTATACTAGCATTTGCCCACGGCTTTGCTCATATCTTTGAAACTAAACATTAATTATAAATCCTCTTTATTCCCTATCCCGTGGGAATTTAAAAAAAATCCGGCCTTATTCCTTGCCTACATCATAAAGAAAACCCCTGTATAAAATTTCAGATTTCTAGGTCCAAAGAGTTTGGGCTGGGCGTTGATCTAATAATAAATAAGGCAACCTTAAGGCAAAAATATAAATCTTCTTTATTCCCTATCCCGTGGGAATTTCGGAAAATCCTGAAAATAGTTATTAGTGATTATAATTACATACTTATATGCCAAATTAGAGTCTCTAATAATTATAGTTACGGAAATAAGGAAACTTTAAAGCGAAAATATAAATCCTCTTTATTCCATATCCCGTGGGAATTTAAAAAAAATCGGCCTTATTCCTTGTCTACATCATAAAGGGAACCTCTGTGCAAAATTTCAGCTTTATAGGTCCAAGGGTTTGGGCTGGGCGTTGATGAGTCAGCCAGTGAGTCAGGACTTTTAGTTTTATATATATATATAGATACCGAACAAGGTTGTATCCCCTTTTCATCAGACATTTAAGGGCACTCTGACACCCGTCACAGATTCGAACCCAGTACCATTGGCACAACGGTTGCCCTCTAGCACACGTACCCGATGTTCTAATCCACATGGCCCCGAAAACGGGCAGAGTGACCCTTCTGAGTATATTTTATTGTGTTGGCCTCGATAGCACTAAAACAGAACCCTTTATACTGTAAATCGTCCCAATTACTGAGCACAACGGGGACAAGTTGTGAGTTGTCAGAGTTCTTTCCTAATGTTTACTAACTCATCACAAGTTAGCTAGCCCGGTTCTTTCACTTGCTTCGCTTCAGTACTGTTATCTTAGTTTTAAACAAACATCCCAATCTAGGGCAGGGATATTACCATTTTCCTTAAAATTGAAAAATGACACCTGGACAAGGGAATCAAACCCGGGACCATAGGGTTTAAATCACCACTGCTCTTACCACTGAGCTAACCGGGAATCGTTTCGTGCTCTCACTCACTCATATTTTGGGCCAAAATCTGGATAGCTCAGTGGTTAGACGTTTGGCGTATTCAGCCAAGGGTCTTGCGTTCGATTCCCTTGTCCAGATGCAATTTTTCAATGTAAAGAATATCTAATTATTTAGATTACATGCTTATATTAGACGTTTGGATAAAATTAATATTTTATATTTCAAGAATATTAACGTTCCAAGACGATGCAATAAATTTTAAATATGATAATTCTATCTGTGATTTTTTGTCACAGTATTTGAACGTATGTACCTCCACCCATATTGAAAGTTATTGTGTTTATTATCAGTGTTAAACCAAAAGAGTCTGCTCAAAAACCCTAATCTTGGGTTTTAAAATATTTCCTTATGTTCAAATTTATCTATGAGGATTAAATGTATTGTAATTTTTATTTAAAATTACAATACATTTTATACTAAACCATTTCTAAATAAGTTATTAAAGTGAGAGTGTAGGGAGCGCAAGAAAATTGTAGCGTTTTTGCACTTTTTATATAAAAAAACACTTTTTTTTTGCCAAATAAAATAAAATATTGCTTCAGTAGAAAAATTTAGTTTAATTTTATTAACAAAGTGATATCAACAGTGCTTGAATACCTGTCGAGGGTGTCCTGGAATTTAATGACAAATTCTCTTGATTTAGAAGTTTCTCATCTAATACTGCTATGCTATTGATAGATATTCAAAATTTGTTATTATCAGCATAGAAGAAAATTAAACAATATGTTTGATCTGGAGAGTTATTTTGTTTGCTTAGGCCAGAATAAATTTTGGTATAAGAACTGCAATAACACTGATCTCTTCGCGCGTACCTTACACTACCACTTTAAGGGGGAATTCTGGCAGCTTTAAAAATCTCCTCGTCGTGATTCGTTCCCATAATATGCTTGGACGTCATTCCCTGGATGAGTAGGTCATATGTATCCATCAATCCATGCTGTGATAGCGCTTAGTGAACGAATTAGCTAACAATTTAAAGTGAGAGTCAGTCAATTGAGCACCCCTACTCCCACCGTGACGTCACCCACATATGAACAAACGTGTTCGTACGACAGTGGCCACGGTGCCTTCACACGACCGCCGTACCCGTATCGGTGGACACGTGGTCCAAGATATCAACCCTGTGTGATCTGGTTTGTTTATGATGGAGAGGTCAGAGCTATAATAGAGGGCTGGTGTACTGAAACGTTTATTCTTGTATATAGTCACACTCCCTACTCCACGCTAAGGCAAGTACGTTTCTTCTAAAATGCTACCTTTCTTATCTCCCTATCCTATTAGCGTAGATATGTGGACATCCCTGATGGTTGGCGCAAAGTGGCACCCACAAATAGTTGGAATTAATGTGAAATCCCCAATTATGCCAAGCCTATATCACTCCCGATTAACCGTGATATTAGATATAAGATTATGATTGAACTAGAAATAACATCCGAGCGCGTTTTTCTGCACTATTTACTTGACATCAGCAAAATTTGTTTCAGTGAGATATATTTGTAATTTTAAAATAGTAATTTTAAGATTATGTTGTGGGAACCTGGTGGTCTAAGGGTAAGGTGTCAGACTTCTGTGTTAGGGCTCCAGGGTTCAAATCTTTATCCCGGTATGAATTATTCTGATTATCAAACCCTTCCTCCCCCTCAGTCAAAGTGTGTGCTTTCACGCTTTGTGAAAATGTGGAATGCCAGGTCCTCAACGTGGTTCGGAACCCATGTTAAATTGCAGGGTCCCTCTGCTTTCCACCATCATCATTCTCACGTATCATCTGAGGATTTTTTTTCACCTTGACTAATTTAACTCAGTTACTGACATTTAACCCAAGTCATAATTCCTATTGGTTTAATTTCCCCAATTTATTTTATGTTACTTTTTATTAATTAACTAATCTGGTATTAGCTCTTAATAACTAACTAAATAATTTCTAATTTGTTTCCCTTAATTATTTTATATCTCTTCACCTGAGTATTTTTTTAAAGATTCCCTTATACATTTGTCTTGACATCTTATTTTACTATAAAACAAGACTTTTTCTCCTATTTTCACATAACAATATGTCTTCTATATAGTTAATCTAAAAATTTTATACACAAACTTTCTGGAATATAAACATATACTACTACTAAAACTACTTGTCCTGTTATTGACCATTACCTGTTTACCTCGACCTATGCCTGTTAGCAGCTGTGTCTACTATATATCAATACCATTATTTAATGTATGATAACTTATAATTATAGTTGTCCCTCTTTCCCTATTGAAGTTGTCCCTCTTTCCCTATTGAAGTTATATTGACTATATACATTTTACCTTTTGATATGTCTGCTTTGGACTTAAATCTAACTTAACCTTACTTATACCTAGTGCCATTGTCTACACAATCTGTTCATATCTTTTCCTTGTAGGGAATCCCATTTTATTTTTCTTCTCTGGTCACTTCCTACCGTGGCCAGTCAACATCCCTGGATTGCTTGATAGTTCCAGCCCAGCATCACGCTTGTTTCCAAGCGAGCAGGGCTCTTCGAGTAAGGAGCAACTTCCGACGTCTCATCTGTATCCACTTACCTTCCTTCTCCCCTAGCCGGTATTCCAGGCGTCCCTGGTTCATCAGCGATATTCATCACTGGTATCCCTGAGACGCCTTTCCTCGGTTAGAGCTCTTGATATATCCCGAGTCCATCAAAATCTAGTCCACCCTCCCTTTTATTACACTTTCTGTGTTTTGTTTCACCAGTTTGGTAACGTCTCGTCTAAGTCTGATGTTTCTTCTCCTTCTCCGTCTCCATCGTCTTCACTCGTCACCTCTTCCTCAATAGTTTCTTCCTATCTGTTTTGTCTCAAGTCTTGGTTCTGTCTTTGTCTTCTTTCATTTTGTTCGTCCATATGTATGTATGTCCCTTTCCGCTTTCAATACCCTGTACACAATCTCATCGAGATAGCTCCACAGGTCCACATCCCTCAATATATAATATATGGCATTGGCCTGTAAAGGCATGTTTAGCTCCACTCGTTCAATTTTCGTAAATATACATTCCAAGGTCACGTGTTCCGGTGTCGCCTCTCCTCCGCAACAGCAAAAACTGGTTTCACTCAAGTTCATCCTAAAGAGGGACGTTTTATATGGGCCATGCCCTGTGATATAGTGGACGAGTCCCTGGGAAGGTTGAAGATGCTTCATTCTCAGTCTTTCTTGTACGTTCGGAAATAACTGGAATGTCCTTCTACCTTTGGTACTCTCTTCCCAGGCTGCTTGCCACTTCCACAGGAGGGTCTTTCTTATATCGTCCTTGGTACTTACGCCATTAGTTGTTAATTCTATTACTTTGTCTAACTTCCCTTTTTCAAGCCAATATCCAGTGGCCCTTTTTTCGTACCTCTGATTCTAGGGTCCAGACACCTAGGGTGACACACAACGCGTTTGTTAGTACAGTTTTTTAGGCCCCAGAAAGTCTCATGAGAATTTTTCTCTAAAGGCTTTTGCATTTCCTTTTAGCTCTGTCCCCTCTCAGTTGTTCTCACACTCCTGCTCCATATCCCATCATGGACACAAACAACGCCTGATGGTATAGTTTAATCAGTTTTAAGGGCAGATGGAACTTACGCTGCTCTATACTGACTATCCCATTCCCAAACCGCAAGGCTCTCCCACATACTTTGTCCATGTGAGCTAGGAAGCTACGCTTCTCGTCAATCATTACCCCCAGGTATCTAAACATTTTGCTCCTTCTAATTGATTGTTCTGCTATCTTAACTATAGGATCTCTCTTAAAAACTCCCCTGAGCAGCATGTAGGTTGTCTTCGCCGGCACCATGCTGAGTCTTACTTTCCTACACCATTTACCCAATCCGCTCAGTAGCTTATTACTTTTTTCTTCTATGTTCCTCCTCAAACTTGCCTCTATCCCTATCAGCAAGCCGTCAGAAGCAACCACCTCCACCACTTTAAGGAGTGCTTCAATCTCCAGCAACCCAGGCTTGAGACCACCGTCCCAAAATATCGGACCACTGGCCGATACTTGTGGGCATCCTTTTGTTAATTTTTTTATTATTGTTATTCCTGGGCATCTGAGGTTTGCATACCTGTCCCTACAGTAGTCCTTAAAGCTTCTGGTGAATTCCCACCTTCTTTATATGATTTTGTGTCTCTCACATATAATTTTCTCCTTCAGTTTTTCACATACATTCATCAAACATATTGGTCTGTACGATTTTGGGAGTTGCGGGTGTTTGTCCTCCCCTTTATTCAGAATTACCCCTTCGCTACGCTTCCACACATTTGAGATTCTGTCCTGAGCCAAGCACTCATTCACGAGCTGGGACATAAAGGGTGCTACCTGTTCAGTGATCTCCTGAACCACCTCTATCCTGATTCCATCAGGTCCAGGAGCCTTCTTTATTTTCATTCCTGCTATTAGCATTTTAATCTCGCCCTTTGTTACTGGTTCCACTATCACGTTTTCATTATTATATGTAATTTTCATATCCTGCCTAAATATTTCATCCTCCTCATCCCCCTCCTCCGGATTATAATCAGAAATTGACTCATTCACTAGTAGCCTAACTGATTCCTACCAGAAGGTAGTCCTCCTTCTGGTTTCTTGAGTGTTGAAATGACAGCTGGGGGTCTAATTTTCCCTGCTGCAATCTAAAATGGTACACCCCATGCATTCTGTCTCAATTCTTCTTGAGCAAATCTTTCCCCATTTTTAACAATCTTTATTGTATTTTCGAATTCTTCCTTCCTTTTATGGTATATATTTAATAGTATGAATCTTTCTGCTGGTTCTAGGCATCTTTAGTATTCTCGTCTTGCTCTCCTTGCATACCCACGTAGATTTTGCAGCTGCTAATTCCATGGTTGACTTCCTATACATCTCATGACTTCCTTCATAGCCGGTATTGCTTTCCTCATAGCTGCCTGCAAGGCCCACGTGAGTTCCTTCGCTTTTAGGTTTACGTTGCCTCCCTGTGACACAGGTTGCGGTAGTACCAGCTCTCTTCTTAACTTTTCCCAATCTGCCTTTTTCAGGTTGTAGAGGAGACGCGTGCCTACATTTACCCTGGCTACTTCTTTACCCAGTTCAAAAGTTATCAGATTATGATCGCTGGATAGCTCACAATCATGCAACTGCCAATTCCATATTAGTTCTCTTGATTCCACACTACACAAGTTGACTTCAATGTTAGAGTTGGCTCTTGCCCTTCCTACATACGTTGCAGGATTTCCTGGCTGGTTTACTACCTCCAGATGCCTTATTGTTATTGTATCCTCTTGTAGTTTTCCTCTTTGATACGTCCTATACTCTCTTATTCTACCATCTTCCGTTCTTATGTCATCGCTATGCCAGAGTGGAGACCTGGCATTTGCATCCATCATGTATACAACTGGCATATTAGGGAATACCTCATCTATCTTTTCTAGTTGTTCTACATAAGGTTCTATTCCCTCACGGAACTGAAAATACATGTTACTAGTAAACACCCACTGATCCCAGTTTGAATTTCCACACATATGACCTTCTCATTTCAAAATCGATTAATCCTTGTTACTGTTATGTGCCTGTTGAGCACTATAACGACACTCATTGGTGCCTTCCCATTCTATATAATTCTGGGGTATTTTGGAATATGTGAGATAACTCTGTTTCTGGTGCTGTAGAGCTCCTGTAGACACACAACATCCAACTCCTTTTCTTACACCACCTTCCTCACTTCTTGCATCACTATCGCACTTCACATTGCATTCATTTGTCATATTTTGATTCCTATTTTCTTGTTTCCTTCCATCACGGATGGTACGAGTGGATGTATTATCTCGGCCATTTCTTTTTCGTATTGAACACAGTGTGATCGTGTGCTTGAACGAGGTGATTATAGACCTCTTCCAAATCCCACTATTCTTCCCTTATTTAGAAGAATTAGTTCAATTTCTCTTAATTTTGATATATTTGTGGGCAAATTCGCCATTTTTAACTGTATTTTGTGCTGTGCCTCCAATGTTGGAAACGGTATTGTATTACCTTTCTCGTGGCTCTTCCTTACTAAGTGACGAGGATCCAGGTTAAGGTTGTAATGTTCTTCTAATCTTGATAGCTGAAGGTTTTCCTCTAATTTGGGATACAAGGGCGGCACTACGTCAGTAATCTTCATGTCCCCTTGCTCTATATTTGCTTTACTACCACAACTTCCTCTTGCCACTCCTTTTCATGCTTTTTTTGTTGTTGGGATACAAGGGCGGCACTACGTCAGTAATCTTCATGTCCCCTTGCTCTATATTTGCTTTACTACCACAACTGCCTCTTGCCCCTCCTTTGCATGCTTTTTTTGTTGTTGTCAAAAGTTTGTCCTTGACCCCTTTTTCATCTTATTTCACTTATTCCCTACCATATACTACTTCTTTCCTCCACAGTTTCCACACCATTCCTCCTATTTTCTTCCTGTCTATTTCACTTTTTGCTTTATCTGCCACATCGACCGATGATATTGTTTCAGCCTTTTCCTACACACTCACTATTCCTGACCTTACCAATACTGGTTCCTTATTTGAGATGATACCATTTCTGATACAGTCTCAGCTATTCCAGTCTTTAATTTCCCTTTTCCTCCATCTGAGTTTCCTTTGGTCTATTATTTATCTTGTCTCTCTCTTCTATTATATGGTAGTTCCCCTGTCATCGTACATTAATCCCTGGGTTTTGTATTTGGGCTATGAATGTAGAAGCTGCAGCAGCAGAGTCTCCTGTCAACTCGTAATGGCCATCCCAGAATTCATTTCCTGGTCAGATATTGCCATCCTATGCATAGTATGTGACCAGGAATCCTTGATTTTCCATCTCTCCAGATTTTTTGTATTTTTCATAATTTTCATACGGAAGCCTCTTGCCAGAAGTTATTAGCGTTCCCTTCTTTTTTTTTTTACATATTTCCTTATGGTTCCTAAAATGTTTCATTATGCAATCCGTCCACAGGAACTCGATTTGATCTATCAGTTTAGTACTGGCTTTTTTTTTATTAAATAGCTCCTCTATTATTACTTTTCTTACTACCCTATAGTAGTGTTATTGCTGAAAAATAGACTCACACCAAACTCCAATACCAAATCCTATTACTTGTTGGTGTACTGATTTTCCTACCCTTTTTACCCAATGTTTGGTTTCTGCCAGCAGCATTTCCACTATGATCCTTATTCTAAATTCAGAGATTACACCCGAGATGGGAGGGCCAAAATTTTCCTCTATGTGTTCTTACTCAGTTACCTTTGCAGAGGATATAAAGTAGTCCCTTATGCACTTAAAGACACTTTCGGCATCCTCAAGTCCACAGTACAGCCTATATCCTTTTCCTTGATTTCTCCATCTGAGGATAGTGGAATTTGACTTAATGGTACCCCCACCTCAGAAATGAATTCCTCTATACACCAGGATGCAGAGGTATAATAAGGTCGAATGGCCAGATCTAGAGCATTAGCCTCGTCTAACCCCCAGATTTTTTAGGTTCTTTTAAAATACGTTGTCATTTAGACTGTTTTCTAATAAAGACCACATAAAGCCGCACCAGGATGCGACGTCTGGTTCGAGTTGTATCACCTGCGCGCTATTCATGATGCGAGACTTACTGATAGATTTTGAAATCAAATAGCTCACACACATTTGTAGGCCTCCTTTGATGGCTCAGTGGAAAGCGACGACTATTAACCGCTGAAGCTATTAAAAAGTAGAGGCTATAGTAACCTTCGCGATAGACTAAAGAAAAATTAACATTACGTTAAGAAAGTATATTGGTAAAATTTTATATAACGAATACATTTGAAAAGTAAAACGAACACTTTAAAAAAAATGTATGCTGTACCACACAGACTTTCTCTCTCTCTCTCTCTTATTAATCTTAAAATGGAGACATTTACTAAAAACTTGTAAAATTTGTGAAACTAAATAATTTACACTGTAGTAAAAACACTACCAAAAAGCATAGTCTAAATATAATAATATCTGTCACAGAAACACTGAGAAAAGAGGAGCATCTTTGTCTACCAAAGAGAAAAATATTCAATTTAATATATTGACATACTCCATAAATAAATATTGGTTGCTTATAGCTCAGAAACAATTGGTTGTGTAAAAATATATTCCAGATTTAAAAAAATTAATTTTAAAAGTACTTCAACTTCACATTGATAAGTTATTTCGTATCTAAAATAGTTGGGGAGAAATGATGAAAATCGGACATTCCTGCCTATGTCCTATGCCCTTAAAGTCATGTTCATGCGAAAAGAAGAATGGCTCTTTTGTTTGTGATGTTAAACAATGCCTAAATACAAAATTTAATAAAAATTGTTTGAGCGGATTTTGAGAAAATTGATTTGATCTCCTTTTGCCCTTCAATAAGCTACCCTTAATTTTAGGGCTAGATGTCGAATAAGAAAACCTTTGGGGAGGGGACCTTATAAAAAAACACGAATACCAAGTTTTAACCCGAACGGTAACATAGTTTCGGCTCCAGTTTGAGATAAAGGCAGGCAAATAGACAAACAGGCGACATCGTGAAAACCACTTTTCAGCTTCAGGGGGTCATGAAATGTCAACATTAATTGGAATATCGAGTGGAACATCTGTGTCCACCAAAGAGCATAGCAATCATGTCATTCTCAGACAGGAATAACACATAATATATAGTATATTGGCTTACAGATCAAAACATATTTCAAACAAAAGCGTTTTATATCTAATAGTTACTACATCCTTTAAATGATAAATTATCTCGTTTCTCAAATAGTTACGGAGGTATTATAAAAATTAGAAATTTCTGCCTCTGCATATTATCCCCAAAGTCATTTTCACGGAAAAATTAAAACTGCCATTTTGTTTGTAATGCTAAACAATGTCGAGCTCCAAAATTTAATCAAAACAGTCAATGGAAACTATCGAAAGTCGGTAAACCATCGTTAATTTTATGGTTGGATATCTAGTTCCAAAAACTCCTCGGGGACCTTATGAAAACCCCAGATAACAAGTTTTAACCCGATCGGTTAAACGGTTTCGGCTCAAGTCCAAGCGAGATACAGACAGTAAGGCAAAAAACACTTTTTCGATTTCATTGGGTGTTTATGAGACTTCGGCATTTGTCAAAATCTCGAGTTCAATTATTTTGACGGTCATGATACTTCACTCTTCGAGGGGTTGAGAGAAAGTAAAACATGAACTCTCCTCAGTTAGTTTGCGAAAACACTAGTTTTATTTGTACTGTGCATACATGTGGTTTGGGATTAATAAATAACAGATTATAAGTATATAATAATAATTCCTATATTATAAAACTACCCGCATCGGGTAGCGACGCAGAAGTCATAGTTTTGACCCATTTTTTAAAATAACTTTTCACTCTTCAAGGAAATGTGGTTACATTTCTTATAAACTATACCTTCCTTATCCATTCCCTATTAGTTAATGTAAATGAATGTGAATAGCTCGGATGGGATGCCGTATAAGATTTTTTTTTTTCAAAATCTAGTTGATGCTAACATTGACACCGAAGCATAAAGTGAATGACATGTTCGCTCTTGGAGCAACAACTCAACCACTGTACACAGCCTAGCCCATAAAGAAAGTACAGAAATGAGATAGGAGATCGTTAAAACCTTTTAACTGCCGGTGCCAACTTTAATTGGAGTAGACTCAACTACAGGCATTGAAGGACAACATTAGTTTTAAATAGCCACCGATGGCTGTGAAAAGTTTTCAAGGATGACGCTAAATTAATGACCATCATTTGTTTTAATTCCACTTACGCATAACGTGCTACCAATCGTGTGACCAAAAGTATTGTAAAACTTGGGGACCTTATGAAAACCCCAGATAACAAGTTTTAACCCGATCGGTTAAACGGTTTCGGCTCAAGTCCAAGCGAGATACAGACAGTAAGGCAAAAAACACTTTTTCGATTTCATTGGGTGTTTATGAGACTTCGGCATTTGTCAAAATCTCGAGTTCAATTATTTTGACGGTCATGATACTTCACTCTTCGAGGGGTTGAGAGAAAGTAAAACATGAACTCTCCTCAGTTAGTTTGCGAAAACACTAGTTTTATTTGTACTGTGCATACATGTGGTTTGGGATTAATAAATAACAGATTATAAGTATATAATAATAATTCCTATATTATAAAACTACCCGCATCGGGTAGCGACGCAGAAGTCATAGTTTTGACCCATTTTTTAAAATAACTTTTCACTCTTCAAGGAAATGTGGTTACATTTCTTATAAACTATACCTTCCTTATCCATTCCCTATTAGTTAATGTAAATGAATGTGAATAGCTCGGATGGGATGCCGTATAAGATTTTTTTTTTTCAAAATCTAGTTGATGCTAACATTGACACCGAAGCATAAAGTGAATGACATGTTCGCTCTTGGAGCAACAACTCAACCACTGTACACAGCCTAGCCCATAAAGAAAGTACAGAAATGAGATAGGAGATCGTTAAAACCTTTTAACTGCCGGTGCCAACTTTAATTGGAGTAGACTCAACTACAGGCATTGAAGGACAACATTAGTTTTAAATAGCCACCGATGGCTGTGAAAAGTTTTCAAGGATGACGCTAAATTAATGACCATCATTTGTTTTAATTCCACTTACGCATAACGTGCTACCAATCGTGTGACCAAAAGTATTGTAAAACTTCATAATGTGCTACCAATCGTGTGACCAAAAGTATTGTAAAACTTAGATTAAAATTGTGATAAAAACAAAAAAGCTGTCAGATAAGGGCGATGGAATACAATAAGGGAAAGTCAAAATTTGAACCAAAACAAATTTACATATTGACCTTGTGTGCATGGTTTAAATGTTTTATTTTTATTGACTTTAAATTTCTAGTAACGAAACTGGGAGCCGCATTAACACTAAAATCATAAATATACACATATCTAATTTCAGGAGCAGGTGGGGATGGTGGTAGAAGACCAAAACACACTTTGTTTGATTCGTGACATCGCAGGACATTAAAATAGGCATTTACAGTCGACATGCAATGCCTCGGATGTATGTAAGACTTACCCGACCATTTACACTGCATTATTACAATAATTTATACATAATATTATGACAGTTTGTGACTCATTGATAGCACATATTTATTCAACATTTTGAAAAGATACATTTTAATTTTAACTAGATGTATTAGTTGTTATTTCGAAGGGAAAGAAGGTCTACTATACCCCGTGCCCCCCTGGACACCTTACTCCCACACCTAACTCCTTAGATACGCATGGTTTTGAGTTTTTTTTAATATGTTAAAAAATATTATTTTAAATTTATTTTTCGGAAAGAAAAAAGGGAGAGAATATAAAATCTCTTTAAAAAAACATAGAATCCCTAAAATATAGACTGTGTGTCAGTTTTTCAGACCAGTTGGGGGAAATGGATGGGGGCTACACGAGCACAGTAAAATATTTCCTTCCACCTCTTTTTATCAGACGCCAAGATGTGTATTTTGTAACGACATTGTAGAAAGAACCTTTAAGGAAATACAAACACATTTGCCTACGGTCAGCATTAATTACACTTTACTACAAGCCTATTATTATTATTTTATCAATATTTTATACACTCTATAGTAAGTGATAGCTTCAGACCACATTACTTAACGTATGACTATATGAAAGTAGTTTTAGTATATGTGCGATACTATCCTTATCCGGTAGCCTTCTCCACTGTACATAGATATGAAAATAAAGGAACGACAATAGTCCGTTCGCCATAGGAATGTAGGTGACAGATAAGAAACGTTACCAGATCTACTCTCATGTACCCATTCACCAAACCATATGCTCCGCAGGACCATATATTGATTTGTTGTTGTCACTTTAGGTAATCAAAACTTGTACAGCAAACAATTTGTTTTTTAATTCATTTATTTTCTTTTAAGCGTTTTTACATGATTGAAATATGAACTTATGAAAATAACCGTTTGGATGGAATTTGTGTGTGTGTGTAAACGCGTCTGTGGCTCACTTAAAAATGCGAAAGCTTCTAAAAGGCTGCGTTCTCTTCATAAATTAAAATGATGAAGCAGCCTATACAAGGGTGGTTGATGAGTTCATACAAATGGTGTTCAGTTAAGTTTATGTACATGTGATTGCAAAATAAAAACGTTTCATTTTGAAACTTATATTCTCAATGTTATAATATATATAGGTAGCGAGCTATAACAAGATAGACATGTGAATATGTGAATATATTATATTACCCGCTTCAGTGGCCGCATAGTCTAAGCTTTAAGGTGTTACTCTCGCGATAGACTAGCCAGAGATTCTCAAAGTGGGGTCCGTGAGGCTTGTCCAGGGGTCCATGAGATCGTCCAGTGAGTCCGTGACATATCTTTGTATATTTTGTAGATCTTATAAAATGTTATATAAAAGGGTAACTCGCTGGTATGCACAGTACTAATCACAATGGAGATGCCTTCCCCTGTTAAATCCTGGCGAGAAACTGAGGCCGTTAGGTGAGGAGTTGGCCACATTCCTTGTGACCATATCTTTAAGAGGAGTGTTTAGAAAATCACTTTTATATTAGTTCTCTCGTCAACCAGGACAAGGAACTTTCAGGAAAATCACTGAAGCATTTGATATCTTCTCCAGCAACTTGAGTGAGCAAACCTTTTCTGATCTTTGTGGTGATGAACAAATATTAAATACAATTTACTTAGTGTGGAATGAGACTTAAGGAGATGGCCAGTAAAATTGTTACAGATTTCAATGATAGTTTAATGTCACACTAGCAGTTCCATTCCTCATATAAATTATCAGCGATTATAAATGTACAAATATAGTACATATTATATTTTCTTTTAATTTTTATTGTAACTCTTTTTTACATTTATTTAAAAAAATATAATATCTAAAAATGTACAAATATAACACCTATATTTATTTTATTTTCATTTATATTATAATTACTAATTATATTGCATTAAAAATATATTATGATTAAGTTATTCCTACAATATACCATAACTTTATTATTATCAATTTTTAATCATTTATCCTACATTAATGGGTACGAAAATCAGCTGTTTCCTGGTTAGAGAGTCTGCATGACTAATAAGTTTGAAGACTACTGGACTAGACTACCGAAGACAGGGAGGTTTGGGTTCGACCCTAGCGGGTGTACTGAGTTTTTTTCCTAAATGGGTTTCCCCTCTGCCTCCATGCAAATTAGGTCACGCTTTTGAGTTCAACCTTCCTAACACCAAACACATTTGTGCAATCTAGTACATAGGCGTATAACCTGAAAGGGTAATAATACGCGGTGCTAGGAAAATATTAATATGACACTTTTTAATTTATTAGTTCCCCAAGATCCGATATCTCAGCTCAATCGTTAGCGTGTCTGTCTACTGAGTTAAGGGTCCCAGGTTCGATTTCTGTCATGGCCGAAACCTTTATCATTGGTTAAATATGGATGTATCCTTTAACATTGATAAATTAACGGCGGGGACTGAATTTTGGGCTTATCCTAGTCTTAAGTTAGATTATAAGGCATAAGAAGTTACGACAGGCTTAGCGAGCTTGTAGTGGGAAATATATGGCTCGAATAAAAAAACAACTAATCCAAGCCACAAGCTTTAAACAGTAATGGGGTTAAAAAAAAAGTATAACCAAGCAAATATTAACGGTTTCCAAATTAGTTACTTTCAGCTATTGTTTGCCAAAAAAAACTCTTCTGCTAGGTGTCAGTGACTAACACTCCTGTTGCGAATGAACTGTAGTAGCTATCCCATTTTTAACACTCAGATGGGTTAGGTCAAGTTAAGAACTATTTGAATAGTACATCCACGTAAAATGTATACATAGCTTTAAAATGTTGTTATAATAATTTAGCTCTTTATGGCTACACTCAAAAATATGGTTAATACTGTTAGAATTCCAAATTTTCCATTTCGGATTGAGTCCGAATCCGTGCTTATTAGATATATTCGATTCCAAAATCTTTGAATCCAATCTAGATCGAATATACATTTTTATGATTACATTATTTTTTTGAATAAAAGAAGAATATGGCCTCATAATGCGCCTGAAATTATTTAATGAAATTGTTGCTTATATTTTAACTACCGATCTATTTTAGTTTCTATGAAACTTTGAGTATTCAAAAGTTTGATTTTGCTTTTCAATTTTTGAATTAAATTACTTTAAATTTTAATCTGAAATATATTTTGTACTTTAAATTTGGAATGTTATTCGAATATTTCAAATATTAAGATTGGAAACTTCATGTCAAATAGGAGTCTTATATTCTGTTCATCTAGACGTTGATACTGCAATGAAAACATGAATATTGGAAACAAGATGAGAATACTTTGAGATATATCAAGAAATTAATGGCAGTTATTTATGACTTGTGTCTCAAGGTTTTTCCCTTCTCACAGGAACAAGAACTATTGACTCCAATCTTTAGATAAACTTTAAAACTTTTTATTTATTTATAAATGAATCGAAAAATTAATATATTTATTTTCTATCATCAATAAGTCATATTAGATTAAATATGGATGCTATCGATGGCAAGTCTCCTGATAACAGAATCATATTCAAATAAGTTAAAAATGAGAGCCCGGACACGGAAATCCCAATGAACTCAGTTAGGATTCGAGCTCCTACCTCCCTATCAAAAAATTATGACCGTAAATATATGACTTATTTAAATAAACAATTTAAAGATTCAAAATAGTTTCAATTACTTGAATTATAAATAAATAAGCAGCAACTGAAAATCTAGTTCCCGTACAGACGATTAAATTCATGTTTTAAATGTAATACAATAAAATGACTTTATTAGTTATTTTATGAGTTAATATAACAACATATTTAAAAAACAATTGAGATATTCCGTGGGTAAATTAACGTGCCTGTTATTGGAGTTTTGTTTGATAAAAAAAGCATTAGATCTTCAGTGCTGTAATAGTAGTTGAAACTCCTTACTCTGACAGGGGAAATCAGGATTTAACTGGGTTCAGGCCCCGGCTGGTTTCACTAAGAATGGTTTTCACCATGAAGTTTTAAATAGGGATTTTTCGTTATAAAATTGAATAAAGGAAGTTTTTAATATATTATTGGAAAAATTCAAAAATATAAAAGGTAATTAAGGAGAGTTAATTTGAGTGGTCAGTTTAATAATTTGGTGAGCTGGTGGTCTAGAGGTAAGGTGTCAGACTTCTGTGCTGGGGGTCCGGGGTTCAATCCTCGGTCCTGGCACAGATTTATCTGATTACCAAACACATCCTTCACCTCTGACAAGACATCTTGTGAATGTGTGGAATGCCAGGCCTCCACCATGGTTCGGATTCCACGTTAAACTGTAGGTCCTCCATTTCATCTCACAATCACCCTACCATTACACATTAGCGTAAGTGCGTATAACCCGAACGGGTAGTAAGACGCGGTGCTAATAATAATAATAATAATAATAATAATAATAATAATAATAATAATAATAGTTTAATAATTTCAAGGCTTTACCGTTTCATTTTCACTCTTGATTACACAATTTTTTTCCTGCTCCTGGTGAGTTAGTGATCTTTTGTTGTTGTACATACACACATCCTTTCGGTCCCCCTCATCACTCCAAAACTTCCGAGCCTACTGTGACGGACAGTTGGGGGCTAGCCATGCCTCTTCATTAGTCTTGTACATTGTGTTCTCTTTATCGGATAGTTTATTGATGTAGAGGATTATCCACGTTTCAGTGAGCATTGACATCTGAGTAAAAGGATGAAATATTGTTGACATTGTTTTCTCACCATGATGTGTCTTGTGTTGGGTTTTAGAATCAATTAGCCGGTTCTTACCTCCTTAAAACAAGTTTAGTGCTTGAAACATACTTAAAAATACTAAGAATCAAACGTCGTTTATTAATCCAATGTTTCGTGGTAAGTTATTTTCAAATTCTTCGAAAATAAAATTGTCAAGTCATTTTAAATAAATATTATTACAATATATTTAAAATTAAACACGTTTAGAAACATTATTTGATCTAAAAACAATGGAAAGTATTAGAAAGATACTATATAGAATATAATTTATAACGAGCAAGATTCAAATTAACAATAACTATCTTCTGTTTTGTTAAAATTATATCTTTCTATTAATTTTGTAAATATTTAAGATTGTAAAATATGGCCATATTCAAAGGCAGGTCTTAGAACCCATTTGACATCCGATCTACTGGGACACACGATTACTCTCGAGACAAGAATCGTATCGATGTGCGAGGTTTTTTTTACATTCTTCACTCGACCAAATTTGGATTGGAATCAATGAACTTATTTTTGCATTTAAATATATATTTTCATGTTTGTTATATTTTTTGAAATATGGTTAAATTGTTTCATTGGTATAAATGGAGAGGATCATTTTGTCGGTAATATTTAATGAAAGAGTAAAGAACAGGCGGTTAATTTATTTCCTTTTCCTGTGGGTGGTCACCAAGATGACGAAACAGAGTAGCCGGCTTAACCAACAGGAGGAAGAAACAAAGAAGCTTCAAGTACTTTCTTCACAATTTGAATGTGTCACGTTCCATTGGTGCAAATTCAAACAAGGTGAAGAAGGGTAGAAATTAAATGACCATATAAGGTTCAAATTAAGTAATAGGAGAGGTTGGGCCAAGTAAAAAGTATAAGGATTCCTGTCCAAAATGTAGACGACCGTGAAGCAATACAAGTCTAATTAATTAATTTTTAACCTATATGATTTCAGTCATAGCGTTAAGAAAAGGGGCGTAGTAAAATTTCACTGTTTTCTAAAGTAGGATACAAATAATAATAATAATAATAATAATAATAATAATAATAATAATAATAGACCACAGAAAACCGCACTACTGTGCAACTACTGGTTCTACACGGATGGCTAAGAACCAATCTTTGGAAGAAGAAAAAAATTATCATCGATGTGTGAATCCAAATGAACGTATCAATGATAGTAAATAAATAAAATAGTGGTCATTTTTTAAACTTACGTTATTTTAACTGATCATCGTTTTAGTAATAATTCTTATAAAACGTGATTATTTTGACGAATTTGATTGAAAAAAGTAGGCCTATAACACGTTATCATTAGGTGACACGATATCATGTGATAAAGGATACAGGGTGGGTCCACAAATTGAAAACTATACAGACTTGAGTGGGGTATATAAGGATACGAAGCTTTAGGACTAATTATTGTGTAAATACCCTTTGTTTTTATAACTTCAATCGAGCTATAGCTGAGGTTTCTTTTTTATTTGACAAAAAAATTATACAGTTCTTACAATAGGTCTTATTCGCCTTCAAAAATCTTGAATTTTGGAAGAGTGTTATATTAACTTGTCAACAAGTTCAGTGTAATTTGTCAACAAGTTCATGCATAAGAGGACAAAGTGATCGACCAGTTTGCCTGTACCACTAAACGTTCTATATTGCTTAATGCTCATGGAAGATTCCAGGCCACGATATGGTGGACCGGGGGTAAAGATACAAATATCAAATGAAAGTGTTCTCGTGTATCAAGTTAGGTCAAAAGTTAGTTAGATCATAACGTTTTTAATTTGCTTCAATCACTTGGACAAAGACATACTAGGCATTACTCTCATGTTGGACCGGCCTGTTGAAGAAGGGAAGATAGGGGTTAAATTCACGGTTGAGTCTAGTTTACTGCGATTTAAACTACTTTAGGATCCGCGTGGTGGGTAGGCTGGGGAACATAGTCGCCACATGGCAGGCGTTTGCACGTTACTACTGTGCAAGCATACTCAGTGACTGTCAGAAATCTGGCAACGTGCATCGGTTGCTATGACAACTACCCTTCCCGGATTGGTAGAGCACGTGACGAGCCTCCATTACCCACTCCAGCTGCATTAACCTCAATCCTAAAACAGTTTAAAACGCAGTATAAGAGTGTTTTCCCTAAATGGTTTTTCACTCTCCTTCCACGCAAATGCGGGTAGATTACCTCAAAAATTCTTCCTTCCCTATCCCTACTCCTTTAGAGCAATTTATCATGTATGCGTATAATCTTATCAGGTAGTAAGACACGGTGATTAAAAAAAACTAAGACACACCTAAGGCCAGTTCCATGTTCATACTTAGTACACCTCAAGTGCAGTTGTGTCGTCTTGTATTTAGTATAGTCTAGCACTTGAGGTGTACTAAGTATTACTACGAAACTGGCCCTTACACTTAGGCATTCACTCAAGGCCGTAGGCAGCCAATAATTTCGGGAGTGGGGAGGGGGGGTGATGGAGGCAACATCCACCCATTGCCGGGGGCTAGAAAAAATTATAAATGATAAACAGTTCTAGAAGCTATCTGCCGTGTTTTTATGGCAACATGACCCCTTAAATGCTGAAGGCTAGATAAAATTCTTAATATTTAACACCACTAGAAGTTATCTGAAGTTTATTTATGGCAATGTAGCACCATAACTGCTGAAGGCTATGACAAATTCTAAATATCAAACAGCTCTAGAAGCTCTCAGAAGTTCCTTTTATGGTAACACAGCCCTCTAATTTGTACTTGTACCTTAATTTTGATATTGTTTGAATAATAAATTAAACCATATATATTTTGTTCATAGCATTTCGGGGAAGGGGGAGGGCAGTGAACAATCCCCCCGACTTCGGACTTGCACTCACACCTTTTACTTGGATGTAAAGTGGGTTTTCTTCTGAAATAGGAAAACTAATTAAAAGTTGTTGTTTTTTGGGAGCATACTGATTCATGATGTATTTTAATAAACTCTTGTTATTATTTTTAACAGCGGGTGAATCTAGTTCTGTTGAAAGTGGTATCAGCTGTTGTGGATGAGTATACTGCTACTAGTACGAGAGTACTTTAAATAATTCAAGGGCCAGACCGCTTCAAGGCTTCATGTTCTGACCTTGCATCCAGTACAGGGTTTCCAGTTGAAACTCTGACGTGGAACTATTTTCAAAACTTAATTTGACAGGGAAACGTTTGTCTAAAATGTTATGGACTCTATAGTGAAATTACTATAGTAGGATTTTGTTAGGGAAAAACTTCTAGTAAATAAAAAAATTCCTCTTTCCTCGACATTGATAACATTTCATTATAATATAGTTGTTATTTTATAACTATTGATAATATGTATTTTAAGTAACAGCTGTGGATCATATGACTTGCTGTATGAATACGTGAAAGTAGATCTAACTGTCAGATAAGGCTCTTCGTATGAAGATTGTCTATTTCTAATAATACGACGAGCTCTCATATGATTATTCTTTTCATTCCTGTTTTGATTTATTTATTTTTGGTGCCCCCATCTTGACATTCGTCCGAGATATCCAAATTATAATTGAGGTAGGTACAAATTTAGAAACTATTTCACACATTATATAGATTTACTCAATTAATTTCAAGCATGGATTTTTTTAAATGCATCCACTGTTTCAGAAAGGGAATTGAAGAGGACCCTCAACCAATCATATAACTCCAAATCTAAGAATTTTAATATTTAAAATAATAGGTACATATATTTAACATTCTATTCATAGGCGTCACTAGCTTTTATTTATTGGAGGACTGTGGGCCCTACCTTTGCCTTTCTAGCCGATCAACCACAAGGAGAGGTGGACTTGCGGATGTTGGTCAGACATAGAAAATAGCGGAGAAGGTCTCAAGACAAGCATAAAATCACCCTACACCAAATACTAATACAGTCCAATTTTCATAGGAAGAACCTTATTGAAAACGTTACTAGATCTACTTTCACGTACACTCCGTCGAGATTGTAAGGTAGCAACTCACTGGCTCAGCCCACGCGGTATGCTATATCTCCTCACATGACTGCAGGATAGTTTGCCTAGGCCACGCTAACGTTCAGCGTGATGCGAGTACCGCAGTCCCACACACCTTAGATCATCAGCGTCTTTGAAAGACCTCGAGTTTTTTACATTAT
>CABFOW010007315.1:0-24933 GCA_902141385.1 Timema californicum | reverse complement strand
TGTAAAACAGAATAATACATATAGTAGAGTATTTTAACCACACGACCTTCGGATACCCGGCATTGCGTTTTATCAGACATACTTTACAATAAAAGTTGCATTTAAATAATTTAAAATCCATTGTTAGTTTTATAGGAATAAAATAATGGTTCTGTAATTTATTGCATCACAAATACCATACTGTAGAAGTAGAGTAATTATTAATAAACCTTATATGATGGAAATGAAATTTTTATTGGATTTAATTTGGGTTTGTTTGGACATTTAGGTTATCCGGCTAACTGTAGATTACGTTTAGGTCAGATAATAAGGACTACCGAATGTAATTTTCCAATTAACTCAAATTTTCAAAAATTAGTTATCAGTGAACTGCCATTAAATGATTTTTTCTACAAAACAACACGTGCACGCTGTTGTTATAAATGTAAGAAAATACACCAGATATCCATTTTGAACGAAGTCGCTAAATTCATTTTCAGAAAATCATAAATATGAGTAAATTAGGAGTAAATTACCATTAATTTCAAAGATTGAATTTAAACCACGATTTTACTAAGAGTGGTGGCCATATTAAAGCTAAATATCAAGTATGAACGATTTACATAAAACCGTTTTGACTTTAGAGCCAAGTACAGATGGATAGAAAATTCAAAACCGTAATTATTGTAAATACCATTATTTTTTATTTATTTTTTTAGTTTAGTTTAGAACGACAAGATTAATCAAAATTTCAAATGGAAAAAACGTATACGATTACAATATTTTCTCTACGTGAGAGAGTTAAAATGACGATAACGTCAGTGAAAAATTTCAAGTTGATTTAGAAAGTTATTTTACAGTGACTCAGAGAAACTTAAATGGCTTAAAACAAAGAGCATAGTGAAAATGAAATAAATAAATGTTAAATCTTAATTTTAACTTAAATAACTATTTCTAGTTTATATGCATGCATGCGTTAGAGTGGACAACATTTATTCGTCATTTTCCAATATTATCCGTCTCAAAATAATGTTGCCTATTAAAACCTTTGGCAGAGGCATACATAAATTATCAAATGCCGGCATCAGACGAAATGTATATGCAACGAAGTGAAAGTGCTATTTAACAATTAAGACAGTGACAAAATAGGGTCTAAGCAAATTTTGCTGTGTTCATTTACACACCATCAATAGTCACCCCCGGCTCTTAGACTTACACCCCTTTCTATACCATCCTCTCAAAGCTTAATAAGCCATATCTTCTCATGTGACCTAACCAGTTGGCCTTACTTCATGTGTTTACCTGCAGAATGGTTCTTTTTTTCATATGCTATTTTTAGAACTTTTTCATTTGCCACCTGATTCGTCCCCTTTTTCTGACTATGCTGAAAAAGGACATTTTCATGACGGGGGGGAAATAGTGGTGACTTTCTTGTGAAAATTATTATTGAATGACGGCTGGTCATTTAAAAATTCTGTAAGAAGGATCGAATTGGATTTTAAGGAGCTACTTTGTTTAGTAGCACCCATCAAATTTTGCTGTGTTCATTTTCACACCATCAATAGTCACCCCCGGCTCTTATAATTACACCCCTTTCTATACCATCCTCTCAAAGCTCTGGGATTGGACGACCACCCTTGATCGGAAAGCTTACCTTTTGTCAGATCGGTGTTTCTTCATATTATCATGTTTTTAGCTCATTTGATCTTCCTTCATTGATCATCCTGTACTTCTTACTAGATAAAAGTCAAAACCCATTTTACCAGGTTGGTATCATGCATCATATTTGATCATCCTTAATCAATCGTATAAATGCATGGAAAGAAACATCATCATGATTTTAGGATGTTAAAACAATATATTTTGATCAAAACTATGCACCAATATAGGATCATCCCTCATTGATCTAAGTCATGACGACTAATCCAAATTATGGATTAATATAAATCGTAACTCATTGGTCAAATTCATTATGAACAATCTGAATTATGCATCAAGACAGGATCGTTCCTCATAGGTCAAAGTCATGATGACCAATCGGAACTATTCATCAATATAGGATTAACCCTCATTGGCCAAAGTCATTGTGTTCGATCAGAGCTATGCATCCTACTCTGCGCAGTATTATCAATCTAAGTCATGATGCTTGATAAGAACTATTAATCATATTTATATATATCCTTCACGACTGATACTTACACGATATTCATACTTAATCTTAGACATAGCCGGTAATCGTCCTTGATTGTTTAGTGCCCTGTCTGATACTTAGAAAAAGCTCAACCTATTATCATAAGTCAGTGTACTCGAACGGATCAGAATCATGCATCACAACCAGACATTGATGAATTACGCCATGCAAAATTCGTTTACTACTCTATATANCGATATTCATACTTAATCTTAGACATAGCCGGTAATCGTCCTTGATTGTTTAGTGCCCTGTCTGATACTTAGAAAAAGCTCAACCTATTATCATAAGTCAGTGTACTCGAACGGATCAGAATCATGCATCACAACCAGACATTGATGAATTACGCCATGCAAAATTCGTTTACTACTCTATATATGCTGATCCCTTAGTCATTTTATACTTGATCACCAATCTTTGATCGTCGATTTCAAGTACTTGTGAACTAGATCAATTTCATGCGTGTTATCGATTAGATGAGCCATCACCCAATTAATCATAAGGTCATCGTTCATAACTGATAAACAGTCCCGCATAATAATGATCAGAGTCATGTAACAGTGTTGAGCCATTCACGATTTATACTTAATAGTCATCCACAAAACTGATCAGTAATGCTAGATATCGATCATAGCTATGAATCATTCATGATCTATTTTACCAATATTTATACTAAATCATCATTCTTTGATCGGAACCAATTAAATATATGCTTCGCTCGACAATTCGAATCAGTAAGGTGTGGCCGAAACCTATGCCTAAACGAGGGATGCCTGTTCATATAATTATACAAATAATTATAAATAAAGGACCTATGAACATGATATGAATTCACTTCCAAAACTTGAAGTTCATAATGTATATATTCATTAAACTTATATTGGTAGAGAAGAGTTATTACACTTAAGGATATACCGACTCCTAGTTCACTAGTATTAGGTTTGATCCTTGCCAAGAAAACGGTTTTGAGGTTTAGTTAACCATCAGACATCATTGACTGCTATCTCACATAGTTAAACAGATGTGAAATCATAGGTCAATCACGTATAGACCGGTCCCAAGCTGTCACGGTGATATCACTGTCCCAAAACATCCTATTTAATCTTACCCCATGGGTTATAGTTATAAGACACTAATGTATTAGAGTCACTGATTCGAAGATTTATTCAATCGTCCTTCATTGAACATAACATACATCATACATTATCAAATTCATAAGACATTTATTCAGCGTTCATTGATTGAATACGAACAAAATAATACAGTTGATCAATTCTAATGGATAAAAGTTATCATTATAGGTATATTCTCCGTTTATCGATTGGAGTAATGCTTCCTCCTATCTCCGTCATAGTTTGATATACTTACTCTTCACTTCAGACATGTCCAAAGCAACCCCCTTTTCTTACTTTATGTTTTGAAAACTTAATCCACATCACTTGAATAAATAGGGCGCGTAAAGTCCGAATGGTAGTAAGACAAGGTGTTAAAACAAACAAACAAAAAATAAAATCCAGATGAATAGAGCAAATAGCTCTAGACGCGTAAATCACAAAAGGATTGTGTATGGTGGAGATTTCAAATGCCTGATGGAAGGCAAATATGGGTTGGTGAAAACAATCTATATAGTCGAATGCAATTTTCCAGAAAATTTCTCCACACATCCCCACTACATGTGTCTTCTTTATCCACATCTGAAGCCGTGGTCCCAACTGCTGATCACTGGTGATTCAATCCTGGAAGTCACGTTTATTTGTTCAACACTCTTCTTCTCGATGACCGCGATATCTACCGTAACTGCATTTCAATACATGACGTGCAGGATCTGGCGACTCAGCAGAGACGTCACCTGAGGTCATATCGCTTCTAAAACCATACGGAGCGCTTCCACCACTGCACTCGACAGCTGCAATAAAGCTGGTGTTATATTTGTCTCTGATACTGGTACTGTGGCGGCAAATACACGCTCTACTGGCATAGCAAGTTCAATTTCAGACAGTGTCCCGATCATTTCATCCAGACTTACAATATATATCACAGATTTGGCAGAATTCTAGTACAGGGCTATGGGGAAGTCACTAGCTTCTATACTATGAATAAACCGTCCACAAAAAATTCATCCCGAGACTTTGGATTAATCCGGCGGTGAGCCTCCATTGTTAAGCACCGCAGGTAAATCTCTAGTGTTGCTAAACGCCCATTCCTCTGGTTGAAAACGAAACCGACGCAGATTTATTTAAATCCGTAAGTGATAACTTTCTCAAAACAATCGTAAACTTCACAGACAATTTCTAGAAATATTTTCTGTCCTCGTCTGGGAATGAGAGGTACACGCTTTGTTCTTTCCCAGCATGCATACTTATAACCTGAACAGTTAGTAAGATGCAGTTATTAAAAAAAAACAGTACAAGATAGTACCAAAAACAGACATGCGGCCAGGAGATTGATAGTAAAAGCTAGTCTTAAAACGACTCATCCATATCCCTGTTAAATTTGGATGGAAACAGGGCTGAACTAGTCATAGCTATACATTCCATATTATTACACACTATAGACTTACGCAGTAGACTGCAGCGCTGCCCTGATGGTAGAACTTTTGTGCTACTGCAAGTTTAAAATTGCTATTACATGGCATCTACTGTACAGACGAGATTACTAAGTACTAACCCCGATGGGATTTCAAGAAGTGTTATTAGGTGCAATGCAATCCAGAGTACACCCTTCTATGCTAGAGATTAAACTAACTTAGGTGCTGGAATGTTCCTTCAACCTTACTGTCCTGGCGAGTAGTAGGGGAGGAGCGGGTAGTTTTCCTTTACCAATGTAAAAGCAGCGTTCCCAGCTACCTGGACCCTGCTTGATTGCAGTAAGCACTTGTCACTACATGTCCTTAGAATAGTCCTCTGTTTTGTTCAAATTGAGTCCTTCAGCATGTCCTTTTAGCAACTTACTTTCTTTGAAATCCTGAAACATTATGACATTATGGTGTTTTCTTGTTTGAGATCATTAGTAAGTTGTATTCGTAGTCTTCCTGGTCCCCGTTAACTCTTCTACCTTGCATTTTACTCACTCAATAAGCCATATCTTCTCATGTGACCTAACCAGTTGGCCTTACTTCATGCAGAATGGTTCTTTTTTTCATATGCTATTTTTAGAACTTTTTCATTTGCCACCTGATTCGTCCCCTTTTTCTGACTATTCTGAAAAAGGACATTTTCATGACGGGGGGGAAATAGTGGTGACTTTCTTGTGAAAATTATTGTTGAATGACGGCTGGTCATTTAAAAATTCTGTAAGAAGGATCGAATTGGATTTTAAGGAGCTACTTTGTTTAGTAGCACCCAAAATTACGAAGCAAGATACCAACCTTAGAGCCTTCCTTGATGCGGCTAGCGGTTGCTCTATGATACCTAGAAACTGGTGATTCGTACACAAGCTTGATGTATTTGTTGACTAAGACGAAGACTAGAAATCAACTAAATTGAATTCAAAAGTTGCACGCTAATGCTTGGGCGTGGGTCCACCACACCAATTAATGTTTCCCAATGACGGTGGGAGACAAGACAATGGCAATTGGCTTTGATTTTTTACATCCGATACTCTGTCGATGTTCGCGTGTACCGACACACGGGAAACGTCGGTGGGTGGCTTGTACTAAGCTTAAGTGTCATCTCAGCGCCATGAAAAGAGATACTTCATATTTAACACTTAACAAGTTTCCTTATCTTCAGCTTCAGTTTAATAGCCAGTAGCATTCTCTTGTCAAAAAGCAGCCTTGGACATTGCTATTTTGACTGCACCTCTGTCATAAAAGTTGGATCAAAATTAAATTTGCCTGCATTTGCGTTAGGAATAATGGGAAAAAATCATTGAGGAGAAAAAAACACCTCTGTACACCCAACCGGGATTTGAACCCTGACTTGTCCATCCAGGATGGACGATATTGGCAAATTGCCTGCGTGCTTACAGGTGTGGGTCACATAGTTTACATTTTGTACTAAGGTATTAAACATTTAATTAGTATTGCAAGTTAAAATAATTTAATATTAATCAATAAGCAGAAAGAAAGCAAAACAAAAGTCAGCAAGTAATCAATAAGTTGGTAGATTGAACGTTGGAGTGACGGTGGTAAACACGCATGGTAACAGTAAAATACACATTGGTAACGACGCAGGGATAATCAATAACGTTATACTTGACTTTTCAAATAGAAACAATAATAATACCACTATGTGCAATCATAAATACTTTTCTACGTCCTTATTACCTTCCCTCTTCGAAGCGATGAGTCAATGACTGATTTTACTATGTAAAGTGGAGTCTGTTGTGTTAAAAAAAGAAATGCCAGTTTAGAAAGTCAAAGTAACTCTACGTGTATCCCGTTTCAGAGCGCGGTTGTTAGTATTAATATCACTAATAGCCCTTGTTTCAATCGCCATTTTATAAAACCATGGATAGACAAAGGTGAATACAATGCGAGTACTCCTGTTGTCCTACAGGTACAGGTTTTTAACCCAGTACTTCCAAAATAATTTTTGTAAGTTTGAGAAAATAATATTTTGAAATAAACAATGCTGGCGCAAGAAACTCCGCCCTAAAGTTGGTTTGATGTATAAGTTGTATTTACAAGATATATTAGCCAAAATTATGTACTGTGCACGTGCAATGATAATTAAAGTCCCTATCTAATACATTAAGTCTATGGATTCCCATGAAAGGGGAAGAAAGTATACACTGATTTTCTGTAGGAAGTCAGTTTTGAAAAGTCCTTTTACCTTCCAGAATAGTAGAATTTTGGTTCTAAAGAAAGACAAAATGGACTTCATACAAAAATGGATGTATATTATCTACGTTTTACTTTTTAGTTAAATACGTCTCTCAAGGATGTATATTGAAATTACCTATCATATGTTCATGAATCGTTTTTTCTTTTAATGCTACGTTTTATTAGCAAGTGTGTACTAAAATATTAGTTTAAAGTGATTAGCAGCCAACATACTAAATTTATTTATAATCAATAATGAAAGCGAAAAAAAAATTAAATGTATATATTTGTCTGTACGAACGAGTTATTTTACATTAATGTGTGTTCCTTGAAATTGAGGAAGAAAATTATGTTTTTTAGGTATTATTTGACATGATACAATTCAACGTTGCCTTTAATTATCAATTAAACGGGATGGAAGAAAGCAACGCTATACAATTAAGTACTTACGAAAGGCGAAGCTTGAGGGATGAAAGGTTATAATAACGAAAATCAGCCGTTATTTATTTTTTAAACACATACTGTGTGTATTTGCAATATATTGTGCGATATATTTTCTATATTTTTTTTATTGTCACTATAATAATATGTATTGAAATTAATAGCTATAGCCCTGGGAACGAGACTAATTTAGACAGTTAAGTGGTAGAATACTGATTCGCTATGCCAGAACTACCGGGTTCAATTCCCGTGTTAAGATGGCATTTCTTAATCTATATGCGGACAATATTTGTTAATGAAACATATTACAAATAAAATATTAATTTCAGAATATAATATACAAATAAACTATGTTCCGACTACGTTTAGCTTTTCCTGGAAATTATGATTTAGAGAAGATAGTATAGCCTTTATATTTCTCATAACCCCTCGCATCAATAGGATTAATAATTGTCACGCGGACAACTCGATCATAATAGACGTTAATGACACTGTGTTACGCAATCATATTCAAGTAGGGCTTGTTATTGGAGGGCAAATGAACAAATCACATATAGTATACAGGAGAACAAACGCGAAGCTATAACGTGATTCTCACCCCTACGTATGTTCTGTTCTATTATTCAAAATAAACGGTCTTGCTGCGAGATTTGTTTCCTTAGCACGACATTATGTAGATAATATTTTTAACATTTTGTAATGAAAGCGGCCACGCATGCAACTCTATATGATAATATATGAGATTTACATTTTGTTTCTAAATAATCTTTCGACTACCATTAAAAAATTGAATAAATCACTATTTTTTTACAAGGTCTACTTAGACACATCTAACCACCATTTAATAAACCTGAGGAAGGTAAATTGTAACGTTTTATATCAATAACAATAAAATTATTTTTATTATTTTATATTATATAGTTTCCAGCTCTCCAGATTTGGATTTTATAACTAAATTTTGAAATATTTTTTTTCCCCTTTGTTCGATGAAAATAATTTGAAGGTTTTGTTAAAAATACATTAAGTTCTTCTCGTTACTATACCCAGGGCCATAGAACGATTGAGTTAAGTAGTCAAACCATAAGTATATTCAGAATTCAGACAGCTTCACCTCTTTGAAATAAACGTGAGACTTCTAAAGGTTCCTAGGAATAAACAATATTAACCCTTAATCAGTAGGGTCTTGGTGGAATAAACAATATTAACCCTTAATCAGTAGGGTCTTGGTGTGAATTAACTTTTAGAAAATACAAACACACCTTTTTTCGGTCAACAATGTTAATATTTTACAGGGTTATTAGAAAAGCCAGGAATTTGATTACACGTAATATTCTATTTAGATCACAGACAATACTCGAGTAAACTTTTTTTTTTCATGATCTCAACTTACGTAAAAGTTTTTTATCTATAAATTTTTGGCCAATTACATTCATTTTGGATTTTCAGGTCACACTTACTTAGAATGCGTCCTTTTAGTAATTTTTTGCGCATTTTAAAATAAATTTAGGCATTGATGTTTAATAAGTCTATTTTTAAAAACCATCGATATTTTATAAATATTTCAATCCTCAAACATAGTTTTTTTCCAAACAGAGAGTTGTCGGAATGAAAATATAATATAGGCAATGAACTTTGTATCCTCTTTGCTTTTATGGTTGTAAAATATGCATTCTTGGTTAAAACTGCAAATAAACTGAATAGGGTTTCGTTGGGAAGGAGTTGGTTGCTATTACTTCTCAAGCAGGTATTTGTAAATCCCAATTATACTTAGCAGAATACAATAGTTTAGTTGATAAAGGTTTTTCAGTGATTGGATATTTTTAGTTTCCCTTTAAAGTGCTTGTTTGATTTTGCAGTCATTACTTGTTTCTATTCACATTTTTAGGTCATTTTTTGTACATCTGAATAAGTTTTATAGATAATATTTAGGTCACCAAAGTCCGGTCCACGATTATTAGTGTTATTTTATAGGTAATGATATTATAAATCAAGAGTGACAGCTGCAGATCCAATGACTTGACATATGAACATGGTAAAATAAGTCTAATAACTTCCCTCGCTATCAGATAATTAGCTAGCTACTTGGATAAGGGCCCATTATTATTATGACTATAGTCACGATAGCTATATTTTTTGCAATGTAAATTGGTGAACATAATTATGCATGTGGAAAACCACCTCGAGTACAACCAATCAAGATTCAAATATCAACCTCCCTTTCACAGGTAATCCAGGATATTGTGAGCAAAACGGCTTTACAACATCACTATCAGTGCGGGTGAATTAATGATAAATTATTGTTTTTATAAATAAATAGTAAAATATTATAATTAGTGGGCTATACCAGTTTGTGCTAGGTCAGTTCTTCTAATGACTTAGTAGTCTATAATATTAATATTGGGCGTGTGAACTATATCATTCGTGTAAAAATATTATAAGTGATAACCGCGGTCAAGTCTAAACATTACTGACTTTTTGGCATAGTCAAGTGTAATTTATAGCCACATATCCGATGCCTCGTAGACGAAAGAACGTGGAATTACATCAGGATGACGTGATAGTCTTTTGAGATGTTAGTCCTCAGGGGGGGAATAATTTTTTTAATTAAATGTAGTAGTGACTAGTAAATTATTTGAAGAAATTAGAGAGTATGGAATTCTTATTCATTTTTAATAATATACTCCGCATCGTTGTGAGTACGGACTTAGGCGTCAGTCACACATAGCCTGGTTTGCCGATGAAGGGAAGGTCAAGATCCGGATACCGGCCGGATGTAGTGAAGTGTTTACTTCATTAATAGTTTTTCCCTCTAATTTCACGCAAGTTCGGGAACAATTCCTCTGAATTGTATTTTATTCATACCTATTACATCATTGTAAATATACGAATAAAATGGACGGGTTGTAAGTCACGGTTAAAAAAAAAAGAACAATAAGGGGAGATATTCTATTCGTATACCTTTAAGTCTATTATCGTACAATATTTAGTCAGAATCGATCCTTTAATTCAAACTATTAAATTAAAATCAGATTAATGGTTTGATAAATAGTAATTTCCTTCAATGAAACGAGAGGGGGATTACGTTGTTATGCCTCTATGAGTGGAAAAGTAAATATCTCATTTTAACTTACACTATATTTTCCGAACAACTTATCATTTATTTCCATGCTCCTAGCGCCGATAAGGTCATTAGTATCCGAGACTACAGTTATAGCGGTAAAAATATACCGAATCCGACTACAGCTACAGCTTTAAAATAAAAACTTATAATATTATAACAATATTTTATACATTTTAATTACTTAATTTGGATTGACAAATTAATTTAAATATACATTCACAATGTAATGGGGCATTTTACTGCACTCAATTTGTTATCAACACTAATATTATAAAGAGGAATGATTTGATTTTTTGTTTGTTTTTTTGTTTGAAATGGATAAACTCAAAAAATACTTGACCGATTTAAAAAATTCTTACACCAATATAAAAATGCATTATCAGCGAGTAACATCGGCTATATTTTATTTTGAAGATTTAATTTATTCCTCATAAAAATGCCGATAGTCACTCATATTTTATGGTAGAGTCTATGATGATTCTTCAATATGTGTGTTGAAAATAATAATGCGGAGGGGGGAGGGAGGGGGAAGGGTCTAGTTACTAATTAGTATACTTTAGCCATTTATGAAGGAGTCATTGTCAAAGGCTCTGAGTACCAACTCCAAAGGCCTGGTAATGCGATTTTACTACAATCTGAACTAGCGGAGCGAGAACCACGAGATGCAATCATGTTTAAATAAATGGTGGTAAGTTAAAAATAATTTCAAACTAGAATAGCTGATCAGGGGGTCAAATCCTGGCCTACTACATCAGTGCACATGAGGCGAGAGTACTGGTCGATAAACCCTACTTTTAGCATTACGAGTGTCACAGAGGAGTGTACACAAAGTTATAATTGGATCACTCGCCATAAAAAGAATTTAAATGACAGTTGGAAAAACGAATAGTAAAATACCTTAATAAAACGAACTCTTAAGCCAAGGTGTGTGTGATTGGCCACAGTGATACGGAAGGAATATCCACCTTTTCCCTGATTTGAATTAAACTAGCAAATCAGTGCGTAAATTGTGAAATAATTAGGTTCTTTAGCAAAGACTTTGTTTAAACTAAAGAAAATAAATATTTTCCCCTAATGAATAAAACACAAAATGACGTAATTCAAAAGAATGTATTTTTGCCTCTTTTTAAATCCTAAAATCACTAATATTTCAAAAAAAGTTTTTAGGGTCTAGTTACTAATTAGTATACTTTAGCCATTTATGAAGGAGTCATTGTCAAAGGCTCTGAGTACCAACTCCAAAGGCCTGGTAATGCGATTTTACTACAATCTGAACTAGCGGAGCGAGAACCACGAGATGCAATCATGTTTAAATAAATGGTGGTAAGTTAAAAATAATTTCAAACTAGAATAGCTGATCAGGGGGTCAAATCCTGGCCTACTACATCAGTGCACATGAGGCGAGAGTACTGGTCGATAAACCCTACTTTTAGCATTACGAGTGTCACAGAGGAGTGTACACAAAGTTATAATTGGATCACTCGCCATAAAAAGAATTTAAATGACAGTTGGAAAAACGAATAGTAAAATACCTTAATAAAACGAACTCTTAAGCCAAGGTGTGTGTGATTGGCCACAGTGATACGGAAGGAATATCCACCTTTTCCCTGATTTGAATTAAACTAGCAAATCAGTGCGTAAATTGTGAAATAATTAGGTTCTTTAGCAAAGACTTTGTTTAAACTAAAGAAAATAAATATTTTCCCCTAATGAATAAAACACAAAATGACGTAATTCAAAAGAATGTATTTTTGCCTCTTTTTAAATCCTAAAATCACTAATATTTCAAAAAAAGTTTTAAAATAAGCAATGTTTTCCAAAGAAATTTTGCGAAACTTAAAAATATCTACTTTCAATAGTTTACAGTTTACCACTTACGGATAAAAAAAATGAATGATACAATAAATGGTTATTAAATAAAAAATGATTTATTTAATCACAAAAGTCAGCAAAAAGAGCGTAATTTCTTTTATTTATATGTTAAAATAAACAATATAAAACAAACACTACATGAATAACCAAACAAAACCATAATGAAACAAACTTTCCATAGTGATTCCAAGGCCATCTCTATTTTTAAGTTAAACTCTTTAAATTCAACAGTCACTCCATGAATAAAAAAATGATATGGAACTCCAAACGGACTTTCTCGCTCTATTGTTTAAAAATTGGAGATATTTACTCAAAATTCGTAATATAATGTACACTAGCGAACCCGAGAACAAATTGCGTTGTATATACGTAAAATATTTTTTGACTCGTGGTTTTGAATTTTATAACTCTATATTTTAAAATTAGTGTCTTCATATGTATATTTGGAACAATAAAAAATATCTATTTGGGTCCCCAAGGGTCAACACTTCGTATTAAAATGTAGACTTCCGGTTTAATTTTTCGGCATTTTATTAGGGGATGAACATCTTATGTTTATAGCATTGCTATTAAACTTCTCTTTTATAAATTTTGACCAATAAAATAGGTAATTATTGACTATTGAGTACAAAATGAAAGAGATAGATCATTGCTGTACCAGGTGTGGATCCAAAACGGGGATATGGGGGGGGGGGCACCCCCTTCAAGAAATTAAACCAATTAAATCAATTTTAAACTCACTACTAGTGTTATTGTCACGTAATACTATCTCACTGACCAGATTTCATTTTTTTAATTGTTATTGGTAACATTATTAAATGATTAATATACGGTAAATAATATAAATACTTAAGACCATCACATTAAGTAGTAAAGTGGTGAAAATAGGCATTAATGGAACTACCCAAATTTCAGTTGCGCGCCTCTAACCTTGTTGCACAAACCTTGTTTAGGTTTAAATTTATTTGATCATTTTTATTATTACTATTTCAATGATTAATAATAAATAAATATCTTTAAAATAATGTTTTAAGTAACGTGCGTTAAACAAAATCTTTGAATAATACCACAACCATAACGTGATAGTATGTATTAGTGGTAAAATTTCGATTTATAATGAGAAAAACTAGCTATACTATAGAGTGGAGTTTAAGTTCGATTGTTCGAAATCTGAATAATTCCATCTATATTGTCTAATTTATTGAATAGCTAAAAAACTGTTTATATAATAATTGTTATAATGTTTAAACTTATTTACCTCTTAATAATCACTATTTTTTGATATTATTATTTAATTATAATAGATTTCAATACTGATCACAAATTTTGAATTATACCCTTCATTAGAGGATTATTCTCAAGTTTAGCGTTACACTGAATAATTACTTAAAGATTTAGGTCCAATCTTTCAATGTCACTTTAAAGACCTCGTAACTTAGCCGTTCGTATAGTCTAACCATTGGTTAAACTTTGCGTTGCGTTTTATAATACCATTTTGATGTGCTCGTTAATTTACGGACGGGTGCCTTACAACAGTTCTTATTATTAGGCTTCTCGGAGCGATTGATTTGTTACAAAACTTTTTATTGGCTTAATTTGAACCAATAGATTGTAAGTTAACTATTTAAATGTCTGAGAAATTATGGAGTTGTTAGAAAACTAGACTAAGTATAATACATATTTATGTTGTGTATAACGTGTCATGTTATTATTATTAGCACCGCGTCCTACTACCCGTTCGGGTTATACGCATACGTCATGTTATTCAATAATCATATTCATACATATAAGTTTATTATATATGCTTTTTTTCTATGCAAATAAAGATCGGTATACTTACTTTGTTTATTTTGAACAAGTGTGTATTTTAACGCTATTTTTTAAGTTTCAAAATAATTAAATATCTATCTAAACAGTAGAGTCATAATAAATTTTTAAACAAAATTTAATATTCAAATAAAAACCACCCTTAATTAACTATGGACGTATACTGTATGGGAGAAATTGAAGGAAAAACACGACCCATATTAGCCATTTAGGCCTACACATAACTTACAAGACGATAAAAAACACAGGAAACCATACAGCTATTGTCAATTACTAATAACTAATTACAACCAGAAATGACCTTTCCGAATCGCTAAGTGAAACCATTGAAAAGAATTAACAAATTGTAAATAGGAAAAAATAGACTGTATTGCTAAGCCCAAACAGTTGTAATAAAAGTAAGAATTAACAAATTGTAAATAGGAAAAAAGAGACTGTATTGCTAAGCCCAAACAGTTGTAATAAAAGTCGATATCATCAATTGAAAACCTCTGCCCCGCGGTCGTACGACGACTTACAAATCACACTATAAAAACTTTCTCAAAGAAACGTTGATATCTCAAATTAAACAGCTATATTAAATAGAAGGAATAAATTCGACATCATTATCTTATTATCATCTTGGTGGTAAACTGGGAGCAATGTTCTTAAAAAAAAAGTTGAATTGACTAGGATTGAACATGGGTCGCTTTATTAGTAGGCTGACGCCGTACCATTTACCCCAAAGAGCTAGTTAATGTTAAAATTGGAAGTTAGAATTAAAACGCTGCAAATCTGTGATTACGTAATCATTGGTGAAACATATATTTAATCACAGGTGGACAACATTAAAACCAAGAGAATCGATAAATAACTGTCCAAAGTTTTCTAAAAATAATAATGTAACTTCACTTGAATAATAACAATAGCCATAGAACCATATGGTGGAATGTTTGGAAGTTAATGTGGACGTTAAAATGCTAACCAGAAGGTAGACCTTGCGTTAACTTTAGGAGCACTTTAACGAGGATGTTAGCTCTAACCCAATATTGTAAAATCCAAAGTAGTGGTCGTTATCGTGTAACCTTATGTTAAACCCTAACAAATATAATAAAATGACATTGTGAGATTGAGCCTTACTCTCAAATTTTGAAGTATTTTTATGTCAACATTTATTTAGATGCCTCCCCCCCCCCTACCCTTTCAAAAACCGATCCCAATGGGAGCACCAGCGTCCCTCCCCCCATTCCTCACGAAAATCCTGGATTCACCCCCATGCTGTATAAACATTTCCCCTAAGAGATTAAAGGAAAAACAACTTCTTGAGAAACTTACTTATTTGCTTACTCTAGTATATGGCATTAGAGAATTGTGTTTAAACTTTAGTATCTCTTCACAGCTAGAGCTCACAAAATTGTATTAATACATTTGCCCATATCTCCCGCCGAAACATTTGGTTTTATAAAAAATATACTACGAAAATAAGTTTTTTAATTTTTAATAGTGCTAAAATTTTACAATGATAAGTTATTTAGTATCCCAAAAGTTGCGGATTATATATACATTTTTGCTTTTGTAAAGAAACTTGGCCATTTTCATGGGAAAATGAAAAAAGCCATTTTGTTTATAATCTTAATCAACGCTTAGATACGAATTTTGATCAAAATCGTTATAGCCGATTTTGAGAAAATGGAACTTTTATCTTTTCACCCTTATAGTAAACTGCTCTTAATTTTAGGGTTAGGCAGACACACAGACAGACGGCGTCGCCAAAACAACTTTTAAGGGTTGTAAGGAAGCGAGAAAGTAAAAATATTGATATTAAAATGTTTACTTCAGATTTAAAATTTTCGCCATTTTATTAGGGTTTGCACATCTTATGGTTATTGCATTGATATTAAATTCATCATTTATAAATTTTGGCCACTAAAATAGGTAAATATTTACTATTGAATCTAAAATGATACAGATAAATCATTTACATACAAACATTTCCCCTAAGAGGTTGAAAGAAAGAGAACATACACTTTTTGAGAGACTTACTCATTTCTTACTCTATAGCATTAGAGAATTATTACGTTAAAACTTAAGTAGTATCTCTTTACAACTAAAGCTCACAAAATTGTATCAATATATTTGCCAATATGTCAGAAACTTTTGGTTTTATAAACATATATTTCATATGAAAGTTTTTTTTTATTTTTAAATATTTGCGGAGATTTCCGCTTTTGTAAAGTACCCTAAAAGTGATTTTCATGGGAAAATTAAAATAGCCAGTTTATTTATAATCTTAATCAACGCGTAGATACAAATTTTAATCAAAATCGTTTGAGCCGATTTTGAGGAAATCTATTTTTACCCTTTTCGCTTTTTATTAAACTATTCTTAATTTTGGGGTTAAGACACATATACAGACGGCATTGAAAAGACCACTTTTTAGGGTTCGGGGGGTCATGAGACGTCGAAAGCCATCAACATTTCGGGTTTATATATTTTTTTACGGTAGCAATAATTTACCTTTAGTGTTCGAAAAGTTAAAATCTATATATATATATTGGCGTATAGGTTGAAAGTTATTGGTCTTATAAAAATATGTTTCGAATAAAATATTTTTATTATAAAAAGGTCTAAGTATTTGCAATGATATGTAATTTCATATCTCAAATAGTTTCAGAGATATGGTATAAAATGAAAATTTACGCAACAGACCGAAGCCCTTAAGGTTATTTTGCCTAAATATTGAGAGTAGCCATTTTGTTCGGAATATTTATAAATGCCTCGAAATGAAATTTAATCAAAAGCGTTAGAGCCGATTTTGAGAAAATCGACTGTTTCTCTTTTTTGCCCTTCAGTAAACTACCCTTAATGTTAGGGTTGGATATTCAATTACAAAAAACCCTCGAGCCAACCCTATGAAAACTCTAGATACCAAATTTGAGCCTGATGGTAAAATGATTTAGGCTCTAGTCGGAGGTACCGACAGACAGGTTGACAGACGGAAATTCAAAAACCACTTTTTCGGATTCGGGGGATCATGAAACGTTGAGATTCATCAAAATCTTGATTTCAATTTTTTTTTTTTTACGATCACAATAATTTCTCTACCTGTAAGATAGCGAGAACGTTAAAGAAAAACTTTCTAAAGAGTCCAACGCCATCTATTATTCTTGTTAAACAGCATATTTAAATCAAAAATACAAATAACTGAAGGCAACGTCGTTGGACTTGTTAGTGATTATTTGGTCGCGATAATACAAATCCAGCTCTTAGCTCAAACTATGGGAAGCTTGACAGTGGGAACCATAATCAATCATCATATAAATATTATAGGCTGTGTATATGTTTGTTTGTATTTTTGTTTGTAGGTCCCATAACTCCAAAACCAAGATAACTATAAATCTTAAATCATACTGATATATATATAAATCATACTGATATATATATATATATATATATATATATATATATATATATAAAAGAAATGTTGCCCGTCTGTTTGTTAGTCAGTCACGCCCAAACCAGTGTATAATTTTAGTAGACATAGAAAATTTTAAAAATTACATCAATGTAGTGGGAGTATAAGTAGAGGTTGGTAAAATGGGGGATATCGAAATTTCCAAAACTTATGTAAAAAAAAATTACTCACTGTGGTATAAGAGTTACATTTGTCAGGCAGGTATAAAAGCGATTCCAAAGAATTTGTTAGTCTGTTATTCCGTGACTATCATGATCATTGTATTTCTACAACACGTAGAGGTATATGCATGAACATGTGCATATCGAGGTCATAATTTTAATTATTAATATTATTAGCAACGCGTCATACTACCCGTTCGGATTATACACACTTACGCTAATGTGTAATGGTAGGGTGATTGTGAAATGAAATGAAGGACCTACAGTTTAACGTGGAATCCAAACCACGGTGGAGGACTGGCATTCCCCACATTCACAAGTTGTGATTAATACACGACTTGTCAGAGGTGAAAGAAGGGTTTGGTAATCAGATAAATCTGTGCCGAGACCGAGGATTGAACCCCGGACCCGCAACACAGACGTCCGACACATTATGCCTAGACCACCAGGTCACCCGTGATTTTAATATTTTGATTATATATTGTAATCATTTACAATAATTAAACTAATAACTTTTCTTTACACACATTCTTTTTCTCGTAAGATATTTATGAGATAAACAAAAATGCCATTAATTTAATGACAGGTAAACCCCAACCGAAGATGGAGACCCATAGCACCAGAGATTCCGGAAATGCGTCGGGGAAGAGGGGTGGGGGCAGAAGAGGTTGGATAACGTCTCAAAGGGTGTCCCCCGTCCCCCTCAATCCCAGTGGTTCAGGAGATGCGTCTTTGGTTTGGGGGGAGGGGGGAGACACATATCTACTAACATCCTCATTCGTCAATTTTAAGTGATAAAATAGGTCGATATTGGGTCTGACACGAATATAAACTTTCGCATTAATGAGAGGGCGATAATAAATATTTTAGTATTGCTAATCCCATCGCACATTCATTTTATTTTGCTAAATGGTGGGTTCTACACTTCACTATCTTACCTGGGAATAAACAATATGCACACATAGCCACAATTAAGTTTTGCCTTTAATGTGTTTGTTTTAAAGGTAATAAATCTGATATTGAATTATTTGAAAAATACCCCTTCATAAAACGTTTATGGTTAGTTCAGACTAAAATGAACACTTTATCGGTAGAATATTGATTCATTATATAAGGTTTTTATTTTAGCATCGCATCTTACCACCTGTTCGGGTTATACGCTTATGTACCAATTACGCTAGTGGTTTAAGGGATGAGAACGGTTATATTTAGAGGAAATGTAGCCGCATTTGCGTGGGAGAGAAAGAGAGTGGAAAACCACCCTCGGTCCAACCAACTGAGATTCAAATCTCGATATTCCTGTCATCAGTAGTCTAGTCTACTACAGAGAGTATCGCCTCAGACAATGTGGTCACCGAAGAGGGTTGGACAATGTTAAAAATGCTCCACTTTTAAGTACGAGTTGTTTAATTTACTACATGTGTATTTATTTATTTTTATCGCGGCGTCTTACTACTTGTTCAGGCTATACGAATATTATATGATAACATTTATTTAATGTGATAAGGATGAGTAAGTATGCATTTTAGAGGTAATTGACTCGCATTTGCATGGAAGGAGAGTGGCAAACTATTTAGGCATAACCCCCCTCAGTAGACCTAGCCGGGATAGAAACCCCGCAGCTTAAACAATTCGTAAACAAAAAAAAAATTAAGTGGCTTTATTAATATGAAACTTAAAATACTAAAAATGTAAAGATAGACTATTTCAGGATTTTTTTTTATAAAATTAACCGCTGACAGAGATAAATACCAGAACATAAAGTTTACTAGTCAAGTGGCTTTAAAAATGTTAAAAGATGTGAATAAATAAAGATGATGTGAAATTAAATATATTATGAAAAATATTGACTGCTATATTTAACAATCTAATACTAATGGGAATGCGCATTAAGTGTATACTCATTAGTTTATTAGTCTGCGAGTGGAAATATTTTACTAGCGTGATAGCCAGAGAGCTGGCAGATGAAAGAAAAAGGGGTCTCAATATTTTCCCCATAAAAACAAAATCTTCAAAAAAATAAAATAACTATCCTTTTTACAAAAATAAACAATTACACATTTATTTGCTTTATTTCGATTCATTTTGAATTAAATATTTTGTTAGAATTAATAAACATGAAAACGTTCATTTATGAAAATGTGTTCCACAATATGTCATTAAAATGTAATTTTTATAGGTTCGCTTCAGTGACGGGGTGCGACTAAAAACTATTTGATCCAAGGAAACCGGAGATTAGTGAATTTCATGGAAATATAACATTCGTATTTAGAGAAGGATGAGCTAAAGTCTAGAAACCTCAGCCCTAGCGCACCCAACCTGAGAGTGAACCCCGGTCTCCTAAAGGAGAGTTAAGCACGCTAGTCAACATCTAAGTCTGCTGGTCAAAGTGATTATAAAGTAAATTGTAGCATATGTGCGTAAGAAAAAAAGCTAGGAGTAAGTAAAGTGCAATAAAGTATCAAAAAGTGGAAGATAGATATCAAAAAAACATCAAATAGATTAAAAGTGGCCAACCTAAAAGGACTTCACACTTCATGTTCCTATGGTATGGATTTTTGAAGGACCAAAGACCTATCATTCTTTTGAGGCAAAAATATTAAGACGTTGTTTGATCAAAATTCAGTGATCGGCAAAAATATGTCTTTGTTATTAAAATCTCTTCCTTGATGACGAGTGGTATTAAATTCTTTTCACAGATAAGTTACATTTTAAATTCAATTAAAAATATTTTTAATGGGCTACTGCCTTGAAATTAACGGCACAACTGTAAATAAGGTTTTTATAATCACTTTTAAATTATCAATTACAATACAAGTACAAATAAGAATTTGTCTTAAATTAAAATGTCAAAGATTGGTTTTCGCGGTGCCCCTGCTCAAACAATTTAAATTTCCTAAATAATGTGTTCTGTCCACAAGATCAGTAATTTCGGCGAACTGGTAGTTAAGAATCAAACGTGTTATGAAACGTTAGGAGGGTGCGGCCTCCTGCTCTACACTGAAGTTGGGCGCGTGGTGTCGTGGCACTCGCCACATGGCACGCGGCGCCGCGCATGCGCTATCAAACACGAATAGGTCCATAAACGAGAGGTCTATAATAATGACATGTTTCTTTATTAGAATGCTTGTACATAACTTTGTTAACGCAACTAATGTAAATATGGGTTTTTATTTGTTCAGCATGAGGCTTGAGCCACATTTAAAAAGAAGGCGAAAATTTATTATTTTGAAATCTGTTTCTACCAAGTCGTTCCTTCCTACACACCAACCATTGGTATGTGGCACAGTTCATTTGGGCACTATACGGAGTGCCGTGGAGGCCATATAATTATTAGTATTATTATTAGCACCGCGTCTTACTACCCATTCGGGTTTACGCACTTACGCTCATGTGTGATGGTAGGGTGGTTGTGAGATGAAATGGAGGACCTACAGTTTAGCGTGGAATCCGAACCACGGTGGAGGCCTGGCATTACTCACATTCACAAGATGTCTTGTCAGAGGTGAATGAAGGGTTTGGTAATCAGATAAATCTGTGCCGGGGACGAGGATAGAACCCCGGCCGCCGGCATAGAAGTCCGACACCTTACCCCTAGACCGCCAGGTCACCGCCACATAATTATATGACTTAATGAAGGAGGAGAAGTAGGAGGCAGTAAAAATTTCAAGTAGGTATCTTAGAGCATTAATTGTATACTTCAAACAAACTTGATTAAAGTTTAACTAAACCTGTACCTTTGTTTCAATCAACAACTAGAGGGGTTTTAAAAATAAATTCAACCCTAAAATACCAGATACACCTCATAACAGTCGTGATAGCGTCTGATGATTATGATATCATAGTGAAACGGCTAATGAACGCCATCCGTCGTTTAGTCTGGTCAACCAGTGAGTGTGTAGCTGTGACAGGAATGTTGTAACACGGTTGGTTGATACGCTTATACATTTTTTAAATCTTCAAAATGTTGACAGTTTTCTAGACAGAAAGTATGTTTATTAAAGGGTTTTTTTCTTCACCACGTCTTACCCCAAGGCCAGCCTTTAAGCATATCTACACAAATGGGTTAGGAATGAGGACGGTAGAATTTCAAGTAGTTGAAACCATTTAGTAAGAACACACCCTTATCAAAATTTTAACCCTCATATCCCCGTCATAACCAGTCCAATCTTTTATGAAATTGACGCTTTAAAGGCTAGTATGAGACCACCAAAGTGGGTTTAAAGTCTTTGCTACTACAACGCTACAAATAAAGAATCGTTACTCTCACAATATTTTACTTTCTATATGATATATACCCACCTCGGCGGCGTAATTAGCTAACGCGCCAGTCGTGTTGAGCTAGACCACTGAGGACGAGGAAATTGAGGTTCGAATCTCGGTCGGCTGAACTGGGGGTGGTTTTTCCTAAATGGTTTTCACTCTCCCTCCACGCAAATGCGAAATCATTTCCTCTAAATTAAACCTTCCCAATTCCTAATCCATTAGTGCAATTAATACTTAATCGTATAACACGAACGGCTAGTAAGACGCGGTGCTAAATAAAAATATTGATTATTTAAAAAACACTGTTTGAAAAATAACCCAATTAAATAAGTCATTCAAGTACAATCTTAAATGTGTGTTCTATTTTCAACGTAGAGTAGGCCCTAACGTATAAAGTAACAAATTTAAGGGGGTTCAATAACCTTTAACATAAACCAAATATTTTCAATTCTGAACATTTTAGCTACGGAAAATTGGGATAAAAGATGAATAGTTTGATAGGGGTAAAAGAGGAGATGATTAAAAAGCTTCATATCGCGGCCGAATTTTATCATAATGAAATTAAAAATACAATAACAAAAAATTTAAGGTAATTTAAAAAGTTTATGATAAGTAAATCTGACAAATTCTGAGAAATCGTTATTTTTCGAGTTATTTACAAAGCCCCACCTTGTCCCACTTTTTCCCTCTTCTAGTAAAAAAAAAAGGTCATATATTTTTACACAAGATTTAGTTTCTTTGGAAATAAGTATTTTTAAAAATGCATGTAAATATTCGTCCATTTCGGAATTCTTCACTTGTTAACAATGAAATTTGAGCTAACTTCCCTGTACTAGTAGCAATACCCGTGTTGAAGGAATCAAGCTCTCTCAACGAGTGCAGCCATAATAACCCATAGGCTGTGGGTCTGCTGTATGTTTGTCTGTGGGAAAAGTAAGCTCAATTTACCCTGACATGACTTACCTGGTTGGATTACGCTATGGCCAAAAGCCATGCCAAAGTGGAATTATGCAGGATAAATTTGCTACAATTCAGGGTAAAAGAAGGGTACGTATGAGGGGGCGCGGGTACTGGGAGTGTTAGGCACGTAGTTTGGGGGTGGGGGATTGAAACGTAGTTTTTGGGTTAGACACGTAGTTTTTTACTATAGAGTATTAAAATAGACCCTTAAAACAACATTTACAATAATAATCACGCTGTAAAGTCAACACAAATTATTCAACTTTACTTTAATTCATGATACAGCAAATACCTACATTAGCTTTGAATACAGCCAAATAGGTAATATCGGAAAAGTGAGAGTTATATTTAATATAAGGGAGAGGAGCGACACGGCCTTCCAGCAATAGCTCCAACACAGGCGATAAATGCGGTAAAGAAATAATTCATCAAATTAAGTCGTTCTCGAATTCTGGTATTGTAATCTTCCTTAAAATGGATTATGGAGGAAGACACTTTTGAAGATCCACTTTGATAGTCAAATGCAAACCGCTACTGCATCAGCTAGTTGTTTCTATTGGTCTGTATTCTTTCCTGCCTATTTAAAAATAGCGTTGTGACAAGAGCTATTTTAACACTCCTAAATACGATCATTGATTTAACTAAGTACACTTTTTTAAAACACCAAATAAAGTCCTATTCTGTACTGAACAATTACAAAAGCTAGTATTGCAATTTTAATATATTCATAATCATACATGATCCGTGATGTGCAGTTGTCTCTTTTGATAGATATAATCAATAGTTATAAAATAACAATAGGCTAGTAAAAAAGTGCTGTTGACTGAAAAAAAAAGTTTAAATTTTCTAAAAATGTTTTTACTGTAATCATGTCTCCCTACCAGTGCCAGAGGATTGGACAACGGTACTATATTACCAATATTCAAGAAAGGGGATAGGAAGAGGTGTTAATATTATAGATGCATAACATTGATGTGTCAACGCGCGAAAATGTACGAAAAGATTCTGGAAAGGACAATTAGGGAAAGGATGAAGAGAGAAGCGTGAAGGGAAGTTGGAGAGAGGAATAACATGGGTTTAGAAAGAAGAGGTTGACTTTAGATTTAATATTTGGAACTATTCAGTTGATGGAAAAGAGATGAGAGATTGGAAAGGATATGTGTAATTGCATTTAGGGATGTAGAAAAAGCTTATGATAGTGTAGATAGGGCGAAAGTATGGAAAGCAATGGAGGAGGCTGGAGCAGAAATACGTCTATCTCACAATAAACTGGACTGACGGAGACAAGGGTTCGAATCCTTGTCCGATGTAGTGAGGGTGTTTTTTTTTCTACATGGTTTCTCACTCTTCCTCCACACAAATGTGGTTACATTTATTCAAGATTCAGCCTTCCTCATCCATTACACATATGAACTGTGCAAGCCTGTGGCCAGGTCTGTTTAGTAAAATGCCTTCATCTCCTACAGCCCCTCTACCATTCTTCCTCCTGCACTCTCTTCTACTCTTCTCTCACTTACACACTTGCTACTATCTGTTCTTCCCATCTCTTCCTTGGTTTCCCTTGCGGTCTCTTCCCTACTTCATATCCGTTTATCGTCTTGGAATCCTCTTCCCTTCCATCCTCATTACGTGTCCATACCATCTCATCCTTGCTTCCTCAACTATCTCATGTACCTCCTGCATCACAATTCTTGAGCTAACATCCTCCCTCCTAATCCTACCTCTTCCTGTGACAGCTAGCATGCTACTCAAAAGCTTTTTTCCCATGACCTCCACTTTCCTTGTTTCTCTTTTATCCAAAGTCCAAGTTTTCACTCCATACGTAACTATGACTATTAAATATGCTCTATACAACACTTCCTTACACTTCAGGGGCACTTCTATTTTCCATAGTAG
>CABFOW010007314.1:9565-24933 GCA_902141385.1 Timema californicum | reverse complement strand
GCTGCTTCTAAGCATGGTTAGCGTACCTGAACTCTAAACGTGCTGGATGATTTGTAGGGTCTACTGTGCAATACGTTGCCGACACCCGATGTTTTTGTTTGCTTGGAATGTTTAGTTTAAATATAAATTGTTATTGCACTTGTGGTTATCAATAATTGTTTGAACTTTATAAAATTTGATAATGTTTATTTTATAGGTGATAGTTTGTAGACCTATTTTCTTTGATAAAATTATTAAAGTAATTCAAGTTTTGTTTGTTTATTAGTTATAGCTTTAACATTTACCGATTTGTTTAGTGAGAAATTACAAGTATTCTTTTGTATTATTGTTTGTTTTCTATTAACATGTTAAAAATTAATGTGTCGGGATTTTGGGTTATGTCGGGAACTCAAACATTAGTGTAATTTATAAATATCAGATTAATATTTAAATTTAAAGGTTAATCTTAAAATTTAAATTTGTTTAGTGTGAATTCACTATGGTGATTCAGCCGCGTTATTAACCTTTAAAAAGAGGTTCTTTAAGCTCTTTATTATTATATTAACGATTTTTTTTATTGGGTCTCTTCCAGACTAATTCTTATAATTGAATAATTAACTTTGAGATTGTGAAATATACTCTCAAATAGACTGCGCAAGTGCAGTTTCTGCCATATTTATGTTTTTCAACACTCTTCAGTTTGCCTTGAGAGGCCTTGTATTTATTTTTCTGCTTTACCTTGAATTAATAATTCAAATATTTCTTATAATTGCATTTGTTTCTATTTATTTGTTATATTAAATTGTTTAGATTCCATTTACCCCCTTTCAGGCTATTTGTAGCCTCTAATTTTTAAGCGTAGGGTGAGATCGATACAGATAGTCCGTATAAGCTAGCCCGTAGAAAGTTAAAGTTGGGGAAACTTCTACGTAGTAAGGACTTACGGTTGAGGACTCTGTTGCCAGAGCAATATAATATTGTGGTATCGATTTCTTATGGACTACGGACCTACGGATACGGAGTCTGTGACGGGGCCTTTTTAGTCTTAACAAAATAATTCTTTCACCCAGTTCACATGCATTCAAGACTTCATGGAGCTCATTCCAAAAATCCACTCTCACATTTTAGTCTTGACCTTTCACCAGAGCATAACTAGCAGCTAACATAGATCGATGAGTGCTTATTAATTAATTAATTAATTAACCTGACCAGAGTGAAATAAAGACAATGGAAACGAAGTGGAATTAAAAATAACTTTTTGTACATCATACAAACACTTATATAATTTTAGAGCTAGATAAGTGATACTTTAGGGATGTTATATTTTATATATTTTGTGGACTAGTTTAAATATTAGAATGTTCATCTGCGTAGAAAGGTGTTTTCTTGTACAACGATTAACGAACGCTTTGGATGGAGTTTATTTACACTAGTAAAATTTTATAACATAATATTACCAAAAGTTATTTTAATCAAAAAGTAATAATTAAATATACTACTAGGAACTAGGTGCTTTATTGTTTAAAAAAAATGAATTGTGACCAGAATTTAAATAGCGTTTGTGAGAAGTTTGGTTAATATTAGGCAAGTTTTATTTTCATGAGTTGGCGTCTTGGACTAACATGTCATTCCGCATTCGTTTGCCGAAATTTCGATTTTGTTTGTCATCGCTGTTAACAATTTAAATTAAGTTTTCAATACCTTTAGAAACAAATCTGATTGTTAACTGGTGGATATGGTAAGATTGTTTCTTTTTCCTAAATTTAAATAATCCTATTAATTGGTCTTTTTAACCATTTAAGCAGGAATTTAACTTAGAAACTATACTAGGTTATGATCCAGCATTAAGTGTATACCAAACCATTTGATAATGATGTTGATGTATGCAATTGGAATTAATATGCTTCATTGATTAGTAAATGACGTATACCAGATTTTCTCCTCCCAAAACATCATTTTAAAATTAAACTTAAGTTACCCTACTTATTATTTTACACAGATATTATCTACACATCTAAATAACTTTTTCACGTCGTCACCCCCCGAGTTAATTTGTTTAATACATTAGTTATATCGCACTATCGCACAGCAAGTTTTCAATTCCCCAATCAAATAAATCTACAGCCTGTGAGCACAGACACCTTAGTATGCCTTAAAGTCCCAGCACAGACTCTGTATTCTTACTCTGTGGTCCTAGTCCTCAAGAAATTCTATTCACGATCACGCAGTCCATATCCGTAATCACGTGACCATTCCAACCAATGAGATAAGAATCTTTGGCCAATCAAAAACTTCGAAAGAAAATTGTCTACATTAAGGGGTGAACGCCAATCAGTCAGCTGATCAACGAAAGTAATTAAAAAACCAATTTTGTTGAGAAAACTTACAGAATGTACTTAAAACGTAGTACAATCACAATAAATATACTTATAACATGATTTTAACTATCAATATTAAAATAAATTAGCTTGAAAATGCTAAACAAACGTAGGTACTAGTATCTTGAATCCAAACAAAGCAAATACTTTTGATATTTTTGTGCTTCCATTATTTATACATGGGTTTTTATCTTTAAAAAGAATATAACCAATCACAAAATAAAATATAATTATAAACAATTTATTTTGGCATTTAAGATGGATCCCAATGCGCATGCACATATTTACCCGGCTGTGATTGGTAGTTTGTATAAACTAGACCTTAGAAAGTTAGAGTGGACCAACTTCTACAGAATACGTACTTACAGATAAGGACTCTGTGGCCAGAGAACTACGATACTGCAGCATCGATTTCTTACGGATCATGAAACAAAGTCTGTGTCAGGGTCTTTACTTGAATCAACAATAGATAGTAAACAATGTGATGGCTAGATAGCTGATACTACTGAGCATCCATAACCTACCACCTGCTGCACCACTAAAAACAAACATAAGTAATTCCTGAACCGCCATTGTAGTTTGAGGTGAATTACGTGTTCGCGAATGAGACACATGGCCTACAAGTATCCTGTCACTTGCGTTTCCTCTTTCTTCTCTTTCCTAAAAGAAGCAACTTATTTATTACTCAGTAAAGTTTATTTTAAAATGAAGGAATATTTTATTTTGGGGAGAAAAAAGTGCCTTAAACAGGTAATATTGTGTGTTGTTTATTTTAAAATGAAGGAATATTTTATTTTGGGGAGAAAAAAGTGCCTTAAACATGTAATATTGTGTGTACCATACCCAAAATGAGTAACGGTTTAAGAAAATGAAAGGCACCACCTCTAAATAGCTTTTAGTGGTATCATGTGTTCCAAAAATTTGCACAGGAAAAAGCCAATAAATCTTCCCTGGTGAGGAAGGAGGAAGAAAGGCCGCCAAAGATCATTTGGGTTCATGTTTCAAAACTTTTTTTTGGGCGAGGGGTGGGGGGGGGACCTGGGTGCCAATGTTGACGACCCATCCTGTTAATTTGTATAAAAGGGTATTTAAGGTTAGGTTAAGCCAGAACTAGGCCTATGGTTTCAATGATAAATGAAGGTCTCTCACTTTGTGCCAAGAGAAGAAATTGAGATTTTTTTTTGGTACAACATTTTGAGAAAGATATTTGGACCTATAAGGGATTGAGGTTTTTAAAGTGATTTAAAGTGATGTTATGTTGAAGCCTGTGTGAACCTTCAAAATTTTGGATCCAAATCTGTATCTTGGTAATATTTGAGTTTATATTCCAAATTTTGACTCTTAAGATCGGAAGATTCAGATTTTATTTGAAATTTTGAATTTAAATAAATCTTGGATTCGGATTTGATGGGCTTAGCTCAAAATTCGAATCTATAATTCATAATTGTAGGTACTTGGCAAATCAAAATAATCACACTAGAAACCACTTGCTTGGTAGAGTGAATAGAAAAACTAACTTGCCTTCCAGGCCGCAAAAGAATGACATGGGAGACAATTGTTGTCAGAGTGAATATCTTGTATCGGTACTTTGACTAAAAAGTGCTAGGCCTATAATCTTTATTTGGTTTTTCACTCTTTGAGATTAGTGCCATTTATTACTTTTTTTTATAATCCTAAAATGCTTATACAAACTATCAATGATTTTTGAAATATTTTATTATTGGATTGTATTCAGAAAAATTGCATAATAAAATATTCATAGTTAGGCCTAAAATTTATTAATCAATTCATATCTGAACCTGTTTTTACAATTGAATATTTGATCCAATTTTTTTTAAATGATGGAATTCAACTCGATAAAATAAAAATATCATGAGATTCGATTCAGATTCAACTTGAAAATTTGTTTAGGCATGGGATTCGATTCGGACACCACTAAAAAAAATGTATTTTTTTAGGCATGAAATTTGATTCAAATTAGCCAAGATTCAGATTCAATTCAAAATTGAAAAAGATTTATTTACACCTGGCATAGTTAGTTATTTTCCTTTAAACAAAGTAATCACATGCTAGTAAAAGTTCTCAGCTCTCATTTTTACATGCCACAGGTAAATACTATATTATATTTTATTTTTTGTAATGTTTGTGTTATGTTCATTTTAGTCTATTTTGTCTTACAATGGTGGGGCCATTGTGGCCATGAAAGGGAAGAATTGTGTAGCCATCGCATCAGACAAGAGGTTTGGTGTGCAAGCCCAAACACTTTCTACTGAATTTGAGGTAATAATGTGTTTTAATTCCAAAGTTGAAAAAAAAAACTATGCATAAGATTTGCATTGCGAAGCACCGAAAAAATTTTCCAACCTAATTCTTGTTTTTTCTAGCTAGTAGTTAGGCCCTCATTTTTTTTAAATGTGAAAACTAAACTTCAAAAGTTGAGCCTACACTAACAACTAAAGTCAACTAGACAGATTTAACCAAAAATAATTAAAATATTAATTTACAGCTAGATTATAAAATACAGTAGTGTTAGTAAACGCTGTTTTTCGATGAAGGCAATGAATTATAGAATTAAACTTAATTTTGACAACTTTTCAGCCCAGTGGTAGATAGGCCCTATTTATTTTTATTTTTTGTAAATATCATCCTTCAATTAAGATAGTAGCCCGCTCTGGCAGCTGCATGGTTTAAGGTGTCACTCTTGCACTAGATTAGACTGCCAATGATGGGGATATTGGGGATTGATTCTGGTCTGGTGTATTGAGGGAGGTTTTTTCTTAAAGAGTTTTCACTTTCCCTCTATGCAGATGTGAGTACACTTCCTCTAAATTCAACAGCTTACTAATTCCTATCACACTAGCGTAATTAGTGCATAGGTGTAAAACCCAAAAGGGTAGTAAGACACTGTGCGCTTTTAAAAAAGAAATTAAGATATTGCAAAAATTTAAAATCCTGCCACTCAACATTTCTAAAATTTAAATGAAAATTATATGGTACTGTACATTAAAAGCCCAGAATTTTAACAAGATAGGCCGAATTAGATTTAATTTTAAAAAAGAATTTGGTATCCCCTTTAGTATTAAGTCTCTAACTATTTGTAAGTTACAGATGTTATGTTCATAGGACTCAATATTTGATCCAAAGACATCATTATTTCAATTGCATAACTTAATATTATAAATCTATCTATTGTACATCTTGGGTAAATCCACTACGAAGAGCTCTTTAGATTGAACACATATTCAGGTATATTTCTTTTTCAGAAAATGTTTCTGGTGGGGCCACGGATGTACTTAGGTCTCCCTGGTTTAGCCACGGACATTCAGACCTGCCAAAACAAGCTCAAATTCCGTCTAAACTTGTACGAGTTGAAGGAAAACAGACACATTCATCCCCAGACATTTGCAGCGATGGTGTCAAACTTCCTCTATGAGAAGAGGTAGGTACCTACATTAAAACTGTAACACTCGTTATAGTCTTTTAAATATAAATTAACCGTTTTCTCTAACATAGTTTTAATATACCTTGCCCTGTTCATTAGAAGTGATAGCCCAGATCCATCTTTGGTCAGATATAATGTTTGTTATTGTTGTGTTGTCTTTCAACAGGTGTGTTGTCCAGTCCATTATGTTTTATCAGCAGGTTTGTGACCCATCAAATTGACATTTCTTCGTATAATCTTCTGGAGAATGGTTCTATTTTCATTTAGTCATCTTAGAGAATGTGTGGCCCGCATGTAATGTAACTTTAAAGAGACAGATACATGGCACAAAGTCGTTTGATGTGATGTCTTTGCCATCAACAAACCATACGTCACATGCCAATGTACATCATGATGATTCCAGCCGTCAACGTAGACTCTTTATAAGATATACTACCTACCATACTGACGTGGGGCGGTCACCATACAGTTGCCACACAAATTTAAATATGTCAGATCATAGTGCCGGGTGCATGACACTGCGCCACACGTCACTCATAACTCTAGTGGGCGCTTTCCCATTAATTTGCATGTGCTCACCTCACTCACACGCCATACAGGTGCCATGTCACCGCAACACCTCATGCTCGCCATCTCACTGAGCCTTAGCACTTCTTCATTAGTCACAAGAGCTGTCCATTTTATTCTCTCTTTTCTTCAGAACCACTTTGCTAAGATTTTCAAATATTATTTCCCCTGTTTTCTTCTAAGAAGGTTTCATACAACACCATGCTCCATATGAAACAAACACTTCACCAGTTTCTTCCTCATCTTCAGGTCCTCTCTGATAGTCAGTAGCATCTTCTTCTGGCTGAAAGTAACTTCCTCCGACTGAAAGTAACTTCCTCTTGCTGAAAGTAGCTTTGGCCAGAGCTTTTTTTGAATTTATCTCCCTTATAGACTTATACAAGTTAAATCAGATTATTTTCTTCAAGAGTCTCTTGGGGATCTTTAAAATGTGTTAATGTAGTTCCACATGTGAACACTGTGGGCTCTTTATGTGAATGTAACTTCACAAGTCAGCCTTTGTTTCAGGTTTGGTCCATATTTTGTGGAGCCTGTGATAGCTGGTCTTGACCCGGTCACCTTTAAGCCCTACGTGTGTAACATGGATCTCATTGGTTGTATCAACGAGCCAGAAGACTTTGTGGTGGGAGGCACCTGCTCCGAGCAGTTGTACGGGATGTGTGAGGCTCTGTGGGAACCTGATCTTGGACCAGATGATCTTTTTGAGAAGATCTCTCAGTCGCTTGTCAATGCTTGCGACAGAGACGCTGGGTCAGGCTGGGGGGCGGTGGTTCATATCATGTGAGTTATTTTATCAGGAGCATTACAGAAAAAACTGGAATAATGAAAAGTTGAATTTATTTCCTTTCCAACACCATATAAATAAACATAAACACCAACTTTTCACAAAATAAATGAAACTGCCGGTGTGGTCTAGTGGTCAGACCCGGTTAAAGATCCATAGGTCCCTGGTTCGGTCTCCGGCACTTCCAGAATATTTCTGTGAAGCATTGGGTCTGTAACGGGATCAAACTTGCCTTCATGAGGACAGATGAGGAACTTCTTGAATAAATAAGTGACGGTTCTGGTTTATAAAACTGAGATTAAGGTCAAAGGGTTCATTATGCTGACCTTATGACACCCTCTAGCTGCAAATATTAGCACTACAATTACTATTGACATTGGCCGCTTGAGCGGTATAGCTCAATCAAAGGTTCAAGTAATGGAAAAAATGATGAGGGGTTTCAAGTTTTTGAACAAATTATTGTATTCTTAAATGAAATCTGATTTTATTGTGCAATAGTTTATGTAAATAATACTTTCCATAATTATCCATTATGGTTTTTAAAATAGTCTCAATTTCACCGCTAGATTGCAGTAGCGGAAATACCTCCACAACCACGATCAATGATTTTTATAGAAACAATTGCAAAGTTTGATTGGTATTTTTATCACACTATCATACATACACTAGACTTGAATATGTTTATCTAATAGGCTGTCTGTTTTACTAGATCTTCATTTTAATGTTGAGGAAAAAATATTTAAAGATTATACTATTTTTTATACATATTTGAAAAATGCGAAAACATTTCTGTGAGTTTCTTACTAAAGCATTTGAGATTTTTCAAATGCTATAAAACCATTTAATGGGAAAATTTATTTTAATTTGAGCGTTGTTAAAATTGAATTGATTGATTTTTAAGATGAAATTTCTAAACTGTATTAACTATAATGCAGGTGATCTATGTCAATATTAGAGATATAAAAAAGTAAAATGCATATGTCTTTGCGATAGTGGTAAAAGAAAAACTTCTCACAGTTACATAACTAACCAACAACTCTCTGGCCCTAAGGAACTCTGAAAGTTCATAGATGCTAGAACGTCCCTAACCTGACAAACAACCTTCAAATACAATCTCACATCCTCCTAGTCAATGGCAGGATTCAGAAATGTTAGCATCTGGTTCTCTTTCATCTTAGGATGCCCATCATAGTGAAAAATCAAAATCATGAATAGTTTATTGAAATTACTTATTTACCGATCCTTAAAATAATTCTAGAGTTCTAATTTATTATTATTGTACAGTTTATTTTGTTCCTTTTCCCCATCTGCTGTGTGGTTTATTATCAACCATATTTGAACTGGTGTCNTGCTGTGTGGTTTATTATCAACCATATTTGAACTGGTGTCTTTTCAGAACTAGCAATGTTATTGATAATATTTTTGCCCTTTTTACAGTTCTTGGAATCTAATGGCTGTGTCAATTTTTTTTTTTTACATTTTCCTCAAAGTCACAGAAATCATTAATGTTGATTCCACAATGAAAGAGTTTGTTGAGTTCACAGTTTTTCTCAGGCTTCCTTCCAAGGTATACAATATCCCGAATTGTATCATCACTGACTTCTGCTTTATTTTCTGATTTTAAGTGGTCACTGTACTTCAACCTGGCTTTCTTGGTGTTGGTAAATGCTTCCGGTAATTTTTGACAAGCAAGATTGGCATATTTTTGACTCAAAAGTCACTAGCATGTATGTTTAAATACATCAGAATAATATGAAGTGAGCACTTACGGTGTTAGTGCCCAGAAATAAAAGAAATTGATAAAATGGAGTAGTTTTTAGGTCGACTAGTGGCTCAATAGCATTGGTGAGTATCGATTACTCAGTCAATAAGATCCTAGGTTGATGGTTGAGCTTCCTCTTCGAATTTTGCTAATGTAGCATGTTATTGTGAAAGAAAACACCTGACCACAACATGAATAGTGGCCAATTTGAAAGAATTAAGGATTGATTAAGCGAACTTGGGAAATTCTGGGAATAGGTTCTCTTGAACTGATGAAAGTCATCTGAATCCCACTACTGCTCCTATGTGTTGCCTACCAAGGGGTCCTATATCTTGACTCTAAGTTTCCCAACTAAAATGATGTGTACACACCCTTTGATCACCCCACATTTGGGAATAGGTTCTCCTGAACTGATGAAAGTCATCTGAATCCCACTACTGCTCCTATGTGTTGCCTACCAAGGGGTCCTATATCTTGACTCTCTAAGTTTCCCAACTAAAATGATGTGTACACACCCTTTGATCACCCCACATCTCACCCTGCACACCTTGGCTATCCTCTATATGCGTGGAGATGCATATGAGCCATAACGTTGTTACAGATCTTTCTCCCTTCTCCTGTTTGTTCAATCCCTTTTGGTACAAATATCTTTCTCAGAATTTTGTTATCGATAAAACTCTCAATTCATTATCTTGGTGAAAAACCATGCTTCACATCTGTAAAGAACAACAAGTAAGATTATAGTTGTTGGGTAATATAAGTTTAATATTTTGAGAGAGACAGAAGATTAGATAACTTACAAGCTGAATAAAAACAAACTACATTAATTCTGTTTTTGATGTCCTCTTGAATTTCATTCCCATCTATACATATTTCATTCTAATCACATGTACTTGGCCCATTTAAATTTTTTTAAATAATTATTATGCTATTGATTTTTTAAACTGATCATGGGGGTCAATTTATTAATTTATCTTTTATTCCAGTGAGCCGGACAAGATCACCACCAAACATTTGAAGATGAGAATGGATTAAACCTAAAAACTGCATTATTATACCCTTCATCATAACTTTTTTGAATATATACATTTTATTCTTAAATAAAAACAAATGCATTCATTGTCTTTTTTAAATAATATGATTGTCTTTTATTTGTTATAAAATAAAAACCTTTATTATGAATTACTCTCTATGAACATTATCTTAATTTATTTAAGGTATATTACCTGCCTTGGTGGCGTAGTTGGCTAACACGCTTGGTTGTTGAGCTCTACTGCTGAGGACGGGGAGATCGAGGTTCAAATCTCGGTCGGGTTAACTGGGGGTGGTTTTTCCTAAATGGTTTTCCACTCTCCCTCCCCGAAAATGCAGGTTCACTTCCTTTAATTCAACCTTCCCAATTCCTAATCCATTAGCGTAATTAGTACTTAAAGCGTACAACCCGANATTAGTACTTAAAGCGTATAACCCGAACGGGTAGTAAGACGCGGTGCTAAAAATATTTAAGGTATCTAATTTGCACTTTGTGAACAGACTGGTTGTATCAGCACATGACTTACAAGCTAACTTGATTCTAGATTAGGTACAATATCCAATCCCCCATCCATTGAAAATAACTATTTTAAACTAAATCCATGGGTTAAAACCCAAATAAACTATATTTTATGTTTGCAACTATTCTACATAAGTACAAGAAGTATTAATTTGCATCATAATTTAGTTGAAAAATGGTGCTTAGAAGTGAAATTAAATATTCTTCGGGATGCGTGAAAAGGGACCTCATCTTCCCCGAGACCAAAACTGAGTTATTAATCATTGATTCTTGTAAAGTATTCCACGCTGAATTCATTGGTGTTTTTAGATTTTCTTTATGAAACAAAATGACTTAGCCATGATTTTTAAAATTTTAAACTTATAATTACCATGTTTTGAGAAAACTGCGATTAAATTAGTATACATTGAACTAATTCACAACCAAATAACACTCGCCTATCTCAGCATGTTATTTAACATGTAAAATATGAAAATATAAACTTTGTTTAGTTGCTTAGAAAGATGCTAGGAAGTGTTTCTAAATACAAAATATTTTGACCCAACAAACCTAAATTGGCTCTCCTGAACATTTTGCTAGTGGAAGATAAGGTACCTTTTCACACATCCAATCACATATGATCATTCAGGTTTTATACACTAACTTTGATAAATATATATATAGAGGTATAAATAAAAGCTCCAAGCTATTTTTAACAAATAATAATTTATGATGATAATGGTTACTTCTTGTACTTATTTAGAAATATAATATATACATATATACACACAAATTTGTACTATGTACTATATATGTGTATATACTTGTACTTATGTAGTGTGTCTATGTGTATGTATATATTTATATAAAAATAAAGAGCAAAATTAAGTATGATTTGGGTGTCAGGTATGCTAATTCCACACCAACAAATCTTGGTATGATACCTAACAACATTATATTTTTAACAATAAAAGTATATCTTGAAGGGTATTTGATCAAGATGACACATGCATTATTAGATTGACTCGCAATTCAAAAAATAAAGGAAATTAAAGTGTAGTAAATAAGCTGCTTTAAATTTACACTTATAGAGTCAATGCGACTTAAGAATAAGTAAACATAGTTCCGACAAACTATTTAAAAACAAACTAGAGAATCTAAATCGTTTGTAGTATGTACAAAGAGACTTGTTTATTATCTTGCCAAAGTAACCTGGCTAGAAAGTTTAAGTTCATTATTATATAAATTGCTTGTATAGAGAAACAAGATTTGGGTGCAGTGTTACCAATTCAGTGACTTTGTCACTAGATCTAGCGACTTTTACGGGTCTGAAACGACTTATTTGAATTTTGATCACCTAGCAACTAATCTGGTTACCGATTTTCCTTAATTTTCTGTAAAGTTCATGTTCATTACTTTAAATTTTAATGCTGTAGAATTTATCTCTTTAAGGCAAACCTCTTTTCATTTTTTGAGGTAATTGTATTCTATTTGGAAGAAGGTATAGGAAAGGTGGATAGAAACAAATAAAAGAGACGAACACAATATGGCTTTTACAATGAAAATAAGAACACACTTTACACTGCTGCCATCAGATAAAGAGGTAATTGGGTGGTGACGATCAATTTTTTTAAGAAAGAACCATTACCTCTTTGTCCAATGGCAGCAATGGACAGTGTGAACTGTCTTCTTTTCATTGTAAAGGCCGTATTGTGTGTTTTTATATGTTTCTATCCACCTTTCCTATACCTTCTTCCAAAAATAATACAATGCCGTAGAATTTTGATTTTTGAACTACCATATTGCAATGCATTGCTTTGGTCTACAGGAGAGCACTAACTAGCTATATATCATTCACAAATCATAATTACATTATTCCGGATCTGGGGATCACCTCGGTCCACTGATGCATCTTGCATTCAGTTCTGATTAATGTATGCATTTTTGATTTGGCGAAAAATCTAGGGACCTTCTGGTACTAATCTAGCTACAACACTTATATGGTCGTTGGCAACACTGTTTGGACATACTGATTGTCAAAATATTTTTTAATTCAGATATTACAAACTTTGTACAAAGTGAAGTTGCATTCAGCAATTATAAATTTATATTAAAATAGTTTAGCCTATAGACTAACTAAAGTATTTATTCGATACTAGTAATGGCTTTTTTTCCCTCGAAATATATATTTTTGATATGTTCAAAATTAGTTTCATTAATGTAAAGTACTGATTCTATTCAAAGAATCGCCAAGAATATTTGGGTTACTTTTCATGTGGGAAAGAAAAGAGAATTTTTCTTTTCCCCCAATGTAGTGATTGGTTGCTCTTAGAGGAAACTAATTTCAAATACGAGTAATTGATATATACAACAAAAAACCAACTCTGAAGGGTAATTTTCTCGAAAATAACTGATTTTTGTTCAGGAATACTAAACGCTTTTATCAACGTTTGAGACCATTTGTGAGATATCTGAGAATAAAGGCCAAACAGGGCCTAAAATGAAACATTGAAAGATTGAAGCAACCCTTTTCTCAAAAACTGATACATCAATAGGTGTCAATTAGTTACAAAACTTTCCTTGATGATACTTATTATATGAAACATGTCAAAAATCTACTAGGTGGGCATTAACAAACCACCTTGGCTATCAAGGAGCAATGGTCTATATTCATTTTAAGATCAAACTTTAGAATTACCTCTATACATACTTAAATTATTACACTTACCTGGTTTCTCTTTCTTTAACGACAACTTCTTTTAGTTTCTTGAGGTATTTATATTACATATTTGGAAGAAGGTACAGGAAAGGTGGATAGAAACACATAAAAGGGACGAACACAGTATGGCCTTTACAATGAAAAGAAGAACACAGTTCACACTTTACATTGCTGCGTTTTTGAAGAAAATCGATCGTTACTGCCTAATCTTTTTATATTAAGTTTCTATCCCCCTTTACTGTACCCTCTTCCAAATATAACAAAATTACTTTTATCATAGAGGTATACTAACCTCTTTCAGAAACCTAATAGCTTGTTCCAAAGTCAGTTAGTTCATCTGCTGCTGTCTCATTCAGCAATACAATATCATCTGTGTAAGTTGCTTTCCCACATCACTCTTCCCAATGGTAAGTTGAAAAGAGCACAAGATAGTTCATCTCCTCGTGTGAGACCTGTTTTGATGTGGGATTTGTCTGAAGTTTCGTTGTTTGAGAACTATCTATGCACAACTGAATCATCCTAATGAGTTTAACTGGTATACTGAATTCCTTTTGTACATTGTAGAGACTATTTCTATGTATGTTGTCGTAGGCACTCTGAAAGTCAATGTGAACAGGCAATGCATGGTTTTGTTGAACTCACTGTAGGTATTTCTCAAAAAGCGGTCACAGAAGGGAGATATTTTCTGTTGTTGACAGGTTTGGTCTAAAACCAGCCTAGTAGTCATGGGTACTATTTTCTGTGAATAATTTTAGTTTGGAGAGACTAAGCATTGATAGGATTTTGTAAGTTATGTCTAACAGGCTGATTTCCATGTAATTACTACATTCCATTTTATTATCTTTCTTGAGTATGGGGCAGATGACAGCAATTCTTCAGCAATATTTCAGTTTTACAGATCAAGGTTATAAGTTAATATATTTCTTCATACAAGGTAATTCCTTCTTCTTTTATCATCTCTGCTACTATGTGGTCATTTTCTGGTACTTTATTGCTAGGATGTCAATCACCTCTATCCTCGTCATTCCTAACCGTTGTGCCACTATATTTTTCTTGTGGATCTCTACAGTTCAAGAGTTCCGAAAATTATTCCTTCCATCTGGCTAGGGCGTCAAACAATAGCGTTATCATGTTTTGGTTTCTTCATATTCTTATTCATACTTTTGTTTCCACAGACTCTAAAACTTTAGCTAGGTACTTCCCTTTGTCTGTTTTTAATATCCTTGCTGTTTATCTTCTCACTGCGCCGGATGAGCGACCTTCTGTCATTGTTCTTCATATCCTGTAGCCACAATAACCTGGCTTCTTTGGTATTTTATTTCTGCCAAGCATTTCCTATGTTACTACTGTCTTAATTCTTTCCCATACATCTTCAACACTCTTCCTCTCCTGTTTTCTTGTAGTGCCTCATATTGAAAACTAATTTAAACAATGTAGGTTTCTTTTATTACAGGCTCTCTTAGTTTTTCTACATAAAACTCTGGTATTATAATGAATTTTGATCTTTGACCCTAATTCAGCTTTAATTTGATTTTACCAAGCACTAGAAATTGATCTGGACCACATTCTCTGCCCTCTACGTTCTGATATCTCCTATGAATGAGTTATACCACTGGCCAACCATAACAAGTTTTGCCATCTCGAGAACACCATTATGGGCGTAGCAGGGTGTAGCTATAGGCTCCAAACCCCCCACACCCCCTTCTCCCAAAATTTTGTAGTTTTTAATATTAAAGTTAAGGATGGCCTTTTATCAAACTTCAAGTAACCTAGAGAGACATTCACGTTAAAAAAAAATCCAGGGAAGGACTACTCCAAATAGTTTCTGGGGGCATTTTATATTTAAAAAATTCCCAGGTGAATATCAGTGTAAATGGATTTCAGAGCATCTGAATTTTTAAAAAAAATCACTCATTGGAGGAGGCCACTCCAAATATATCCTATACACATATATTTTAAAATATCCCAAGCAGTGGCGTGCCGTCAATGGACTAGTAGGACTAGGCTAGTCCCCAGACATTTTTAGGTTTATTTATTTTGAGTTAAATTTTAACGGGAAATAAAAGCATAAAATAAAATCTATCTTAATCTCAATTTGCGTCACAATACTCAACAATATTCTAGCTATTTGTGCGCTGCCCCCACACCCGCTTCCCTCTCTACAATGACAACACACTAACATCAGAAGTGCTGTCACAATACTCAA
>CABFOW010007313.1:0-24935 GCA_902141385.1 Timema californicum | reverse complement strand
GGTTATGATTTTTTTTTAAATGGCGGGTGGAAAAATTCTCAAACCTTAGCATGGCCATAACAGGGACACCCACCTTATATCAGATGTTTTCCCCCCACGATGATTGCGTAGGGTTTGGCATCAATAATAAGAGAAGTCTAAGTATGTATCACGTGATCGTTGATATTCTTCAAAATATTGTTGCAAATTTCATGAGAACGCCATTTAAATTAATCTTGATCAATCAATTTCTTTAAAATTTGTCAGACTTTGCATTACAGCAGTCATATTTCAACAAAGTTGTTGAATTAACAATTTGCCTAAGAATTGTGAGTTCTTGTATGACCAGAAGAGTAGGTTTGACCGTATCAACATCAAAGCTATCTGTTTTTCTTCCAACTATATTTTTCTATTGTTGGAAAGTCAGTAGCAAATACTTACGAGCATCAGTCTTACTGATAGTAATTAAGGGAGACCTTTATCCTGTACTCTTATTCAAAATAAAACAAATATTATATAATAGGTCACGCAAAACATAGTTAATGATAAAATTAATACAGTTTTAACAACTTTGCACTTTGATATCTAACTGAACTGAACTAGCGCTGGCTGAATACTCTAGTCAATATAAATATTTTAAAGCTATAATGAAAATATTCGAACCTTCTTGGTTGCGCCCGTAGATAGGTGCGTGTAGCTTAATTTATTCCTAAGGCTTCTACTTTTATTTTTAGGGTTAGTTTAAAAGTAAATGATATTTTTATACTTATTCAATTTTGATTTGGTTTGATCGAAACATTTTATTTATTAATAAATATATTTTGAATCATTCTTTTTAGCACGCTTTACGTGTGGTATTAGTTTGGGTGGGTAAAGCGCGGAACTCCGCTAGTTTCCATAATGGGGTCCGCGCAGATAATGCCTTTACTTTTAGCCCGTCGTTGGCTCCTATTGGCTAAGTATTAAAAGATAGTGTGTTCTAAAATAATGTTGTACCCCAGGGAATGGCTTATTGTATAAATGTACTATTGAGTGCTCTGGCCATTCCTATTGGGAAAGGGACAGGCCATAGTACTATTTGGTGTTGACACCCGTTTGCTAGCCATCTACCAATGTAATTAACAAACCTTTCTCATATCATTCATTATACAATGTATCTTCAGTACTTTCTTAAGTCCCAAACAAGCAAGCTAGTTCAAGTTTTATATATATAATATTAACTCTAAACTTATAGGATTTACAGTTAACTTTCATAGGTAGTTGGTAACTATTTCACTGTTTTTCCTTTTAGACCCTACTGACAGTCGCCTGGCGCTTGCCCAGCTGTTTTGATAGTGAATAGGCTCTTCCAGCCTACTGCCGTTGACCATGTTGCCTTGGACGATTATCTACCTGAGCAGCTGCAAGACAATCATATAGTTTGGACTTGCTATATGTCAACACATCTTGTGTTTAACGTAAAGTTATCCATGATGCACGATATGTTCTCTTGTTTTCCTGAACTTATATATTACACGTTCAATTGTCAACCAGCATTAATCTGGTATAACTATTGTTATCTTATATCTCATTCATGTTTTTCTATAATAAATCTATTTATTGTTAACTAAATTATTTGTCTTACGTAATGAATTATCCAGAATGACAAAAACTTGTTACAATATAACATCGTTATTTTGATATTTGGCCGATTTACTGGCCTACTCTAACCTCTACAAACTAGGCCTTGACTAATATTTTACATTTATGAAGACAATCCCATGTTTATATGATTAAAGTCTTCACTATCTCTAAACATAAATGCCTAATAACTCATAATTTCCAACTCAATGAGTTTTAAATATATTTTGAGTTACTTAATTTTGTACAGTATTTAGTGTTTCTGAATACAAAATCATAGTTCTAAACACTAACCAGAGTAATTCATAAGAACACACAAAAACAAGTTGTTATATGCACATAAGCTTAGTGGTTAAAGACTAGGTATTACCAATGTAGTTTCTACTTTACTGTTTCAATCACGCTTTAAAATCATTGCCAACTCGTACAGGATGCAGAAATATAACGGCAAAGACAATCAAGTGTTATCAACTAGATATATAGTACGTTTGAATATTTCAAGACAACTTTTATGAAACCAGTGACAAGATTATTCAGGATTATTATATTATTTTGAAGTACCTACATCGAGACTGAAAAACCACATCGCTCTCGTCAAAGGATGTTGAATAGCTCAAGAAAAGGTGTACTTATAAAATAATATGTGCCTATGTTTCTTCAGTCCTCTGGGCGGAAATTAGTCCAAGTGTGCCTAAAGACTTTCATTAGTGTTTAGATAATATAAAAGTTTCGTGTGCATAACGTTGCCAATGAATGCATTAGAAATGTTAGCTCTCCTCGTGAAAAGCGCAGAGAAGTTCACAGAACAAAGCTATACGAGGCAAGGAGACAGAGTGTTAAGGTTTTTATTGAAGCACTCCAGCTTCTTGAATCACATTAATAACGAGGTAATTATAAAAAGCAATATATAAGCAGTGATTCAAGTAACAAGCATATTTGGAGGGAATGTAAACGCTAGTTTAGAAGTGATCATGAAATTACAGTAGGTACAACTATTTTTATACATTATTGGACTAAACTATTATATCAGTTTTGCCACACCAGCCACAGATATATGTTCATGTTGCTTTGAATTAAAAGAACGAATAAAAATAGAACAAAATCAACGTCATATGACAGAGTTTAGAATCCACAAGATTATCGATAAGGCCTTTTATAAAATTCTTCAAAAAGAAGAATAAAGTGAAATTATATTTTGTTTTGATTTCCAGAAGAACACGATATTGCCAAAAATACCAGATCACTGGGAATATTATATCTGCAAGTTTTATGTTTATATTCTTACAATCTGTAAGGGAGTTTAATTTCACACGAAAATAAATTGGAAATTGTTCACAAAAAGTAGAAAACATAGGGAAATACAAGGTAGGGTGGCAAATTACGTCACAGTTGGCTCTAAAAATATAATAGGGGGATTCATATTAAAAAAAAATAACTTCATCTTGCATAAACTTCCGGCTCCACAATTGTTTGGAAAGGGCTTGAATACTATAAGGGTGGGTGATGGGTTCTGGGAGGGGTGAGGGAAAATGGGGGAGGGGTTGTAGTACAGCTAGAGTTTACTTTACAGGTACCCTGGTCCAACTCACGCTATTATAAGACACCATAATACGTATCTAGCAACGTTCAAGACTTCTTCAAATGACGTAGCATTAGTGATTTAGTATCAATAAAACACGTATGCCTTTATTGAACCAATTTTAATTTAATTTGTATTTAAAGGCACTTAAAATTACAAAGATTATCAAAACAAATATATATTGATTAAATTTACAAAGATGCTATATTTATAAATATGCGTATCAATTCATATGTAACTACCGTGTTTAAAATCGTATGTATAAAAAGTCACTTTATTAATGGAAAATAGGGTTAATTTACATAATTTCATTAACTGACTCTATTCTCCTTGTACTCGAGTCATAATATCTTGTTATTAATTTTGAGGTAGGTATTCATTTTACTTTACTGTTCAGATACATCGTGAGTTGCTGTTTGTAAATATTTACAAAACGTTTGCAAATAATCAATATATTCTAATTTTAGCTTTAGGTGAACTTTGGGAATTTGACAAAATCATACTTAATATCTACATTTGGCAATAATGTGACAGCAACAACTCAGTATTATTTATTCACATACATTAAAAGTACCGGTACCAAATTTTGTTTTATATCAAAACTTTCACAAATGTATTAATAATCATTAAAATTGAAATATGTTTTCAATTGACCTCTTTCAAACCAATGTGTAGACTTACAAACGTATCACACCGAATGTAGTTCCCGGTTGGGTGTGTGTACAACATTATAAAGCAAATGATGCCGAGGTCATGCTCGTATTACTACATATGGTCACATTAAATAATAATTGGCCGAGATAACCAGAGAGGGAACGAGGCGTGAAGTGAAGGTAATAGCCACGGCCAATCAATACAAACATCAAAAAAGTCTCGTTGCTGTCGAGTGGTGCACATACCCCAGTAAAAAAAACGTGGGGGCTAGGCAGGACAAAACTAAAAAAGGGAAGTAATTAACTTTTTTACTAGTTAAAATTGCACAAAATAATTATCTTGTTGGACCATATAATATAATGATGTGTTTCTTAATATATTCGGACTCCATCTATTGGTTCAAAATGAGATAGAGGGAGAGATTAATACAATGCAATATAACATTTTTAACAATAGTTATTAATTAGACATTCAATAGTTGGTATGAAACCTAAATTATTACTTTACAAATTAGAACCTTAATGTAAGAAAACGAGATTATTTTGTATCAACTATCAATGAAAATTATTCATTGTCACTTCTACCAGTATTTTGTAGATAGACGTAATAACAAATGACACAACGTTTTAGTTCTAGTAAACACCATAATGATACAGACCAATTCTTATTGAGTGTAAACACCATAATGAGACTGACCAATCCTTATTTAGTGTAAACACCATAATGAGACAAACCAATCCTTATTTAGTGTAAACACCATAATGAGACTGACCAATCCTTATTTAGTGTAAACACCATAATGAGACAGACCAATCCTTATTTAGTGTAAACACCATAATGAGACAAACCAATCCTTATTTAGTGTAAACACCATAATGAGACAGACCAATCCTTATTTAGTGTAAACACCATAATGAGACAGACCAATCCTTATTGAGTGTAAACACCATAATGAGACAGATCAATCCTTATTGAGTGTAAACACCATAATGAGACAGATCAATCCTTATTGAGTGTAAAATAAAACTTAGTGTTTGCACAGCTTAGAGCTACGTCCTGTACTGTCTGTATTACTGTAGGATATTTTCATCTTATAAACACGCGTATTGGCAGTTATTTGTTTTCCTAACCTTTTTGTACCAAATTATATTAATAATATTTTACAATTTTGGCTAACCACCAGCCCCGGCATCACAAACAGTAAGGCTTGATTCACACGATCGCTGAAAATAAAAAACAGAATCACCCTCAGTGACGCAGCTATTCACACGCTGTATGTTGACCCATGGTGCTTTGCAACGTTACCTTAAAACACCGGATCATCAACATGTTTTGTTTTATAGCAGATAAACATATATTTTAGATCATTATCTCAATGGATGTTTTCAAATTATACTGCTGTGTCATGGCACAATACAATACATCGACGTACAAGCTTTACATTCACGGGATTTTTAAAAGCTCCTCATAAAGGCTCACGGAGCTGTTGGTTAGCTTCTGGCTGGAGAGCGCATACCGCGCTAGTTTATGTTTATTAATTACATTTTGGATGTAAAAAACTTATATTATTTTTATAAAAGAATAGTTTTAAATACAATGAAGACCTACTAAAATGTCTAGCCACTGTCCGTTCTTTAAAGTTTCAGTCCATGAACAAATAGTTACTGGAAAACTATTTCAGGTTAAACAATAATTCATTAGCCTTATAGTTTAGTTTAGTAACTGCCACAAAGCATTTAAGATGTCTCTACTTTCGAACTCCTCTATTTTGTTTCAAATATGTAATCGGTTGATACAAATATCTCAATTAAGGTCACACAAAAATGTATCCATTTTACTGCTGCAAACAATGGACACACTATTAACTTTAATACTTACGTTTAATTTTTTGAATTTGTTCTGTATTGATGGGTTTTTTTATTTTCCTATATCTTTCACATTTCTTTGCTTCTTAAATTTGATTTTGTTTATTTGTCCTCTCTTTTTCTTGTTGAATTTTTGTTTTTTGCATCTTTTCAAACAAATCCTGTAGATGTTACTGCAAATATAACTATCTCATTGTTTCGTTAACTTAAATGTTTAGGTGTCACCAGCCATATAATAGTGTAGCATTGGGCCACAAGAAGTAAACAAAACATAAAAATCTCGGTACTCGCCCCATCGCACGGCTTTCCACCGTCAAGCACAACACAACCACACTCTCCATCAACATAAATAAAACTGATCGCCTGTGGTGAAAATGAACGCAAAGAACTTGAGTTACAAAGACTATAGCGGCAAAGACAGTTCACTCGTACACATTTAGGACGACCTGGAAAAGCCGAGATGTCTGTGGAAGTTTAGTCAAGCGCATATTTGTTTCCCGAATGTTCCAGCTCTTTCTCCCCCACCCATTTTCCCGTCATCCAATGTCTCAGGGTTGTATTGTATATATAGTGGCGGTTGGGCAACCAGTCGTCACTCTTGACTTTATCATATTTGAGGGAAGGAGAAGCTCCGGCTTTAGAGTTATAAAATGTAAGATCTAAATTCCTTTTGGCTTGCTAATTAATTTTCTTTTTATATATTATTTATTAAATCTAATAATTCTTTTTCCAAATTCTCTTTCGGCCTTTTTAGTAAATATGATGGTGAATATTGAACTGGAAATATTTATTTATTTCGTATATCTAATTTATGAATATCGATTTTAGTCAGTATTGAATTGGGTTCTTTGTAACTCCTTAAATTTATCTTAATTTCTGAAAGATTCTTTTGGCTATGACGTCACAATATTTATCTTATTATTCTACATTAAAAATAAAGTATTTAATTCTAAAGTAAATATTGTGTTATGACTAGGAAATTTTTAGCGTTAATACTATTGGGATGTAGGTTAATATTTTTTGAAGACTTCTTATAGTCTAATTACTTTAATAAACTTAGGGAAGATAGATTTTTCACGAGCTTTGTTACGTTCTAGAAAGTGCAATTTGGATCCGAGATCTATTGATAATATTATTGCAGGGCTAATGCCTTTTTTTATTGTTATATTCTTTAATGATGGCGCCTAAATTATATGTATATATATGAATTGTCATTACCTTTATTGAGACTTCGTCTGCTATCTTATGATTGACATCATGGCTTATTATAAAATGTTGTAAATGTCAAATGATCATTTTAGATTATCATTGTAATTTTCATATTAAAACAATGTCTTATTTAATAAAATGAGCTTGAAGTCACTTCACGCTTTATTCTGTTAGTTGATGTACCATATCCCTTAGGTTGGGTAACAAATGATTTATTTTTAACACNTTATCATTGTAATTTTCATATTAAAACAATGTCTTATTTAATAAAATGAGCTTGAAGTCACTTCACGCTTTATTCTGTTAGTTGATGTACCATATCCCTTAGGTTGGGTAACAAATGATTTATTTTTAACACTGAGAGTAATCCCTATTTTATGTTTTCTTTGAGGTTAACCGCTCACGTAATCAACTTCCGCAACTGGTGTGAGTTGCGAGATCTGAGTATAGAATATTCGAACTCAGGAATTCCAAACACAGAACTCCTATAACTCACTCCTATTGCCCCTTTTGTTTATCCCCGTTTAATTTTGTTATTTGGACCTCCTATTTTATTCCCCTTTTTGTTAAGGAGGATTCAAGAGGTTCCTGATTGTGGCCAGTGATGAGCACTTTTATAATTCAAGAATTAGTGCTTTTGATGCTGCTAATTTTATTATATTCTCCATTAGAATAAACATACAGTAGCCCCATGACTTCTTTGGTGCTGACTGACAGCTTTGAAAAGTTACTAGACCAAATTATGTATCCCTACGCCGAACCATATTATCTGCAAAAACATGTGTTTAAAGGCTGTCACATCTGACAGTCAAAATTTAGGTATATACCTATATTTTGACTGTCAGAAGTCAGCTGTGAGCTGTCAGTCAGCACCAAAGAAGCCGTGGGCTTACTTTTTTTTGTGTATGTTCATACTTGCCTACTAAGACTTGATTTATTTATTTTCTCTTTAGAATCAAGAGTAGCTGCCACCGAAATAATAGAATTACCTATGAGTGTGTTAGTGATGGTTTTATTTCGTCTAATTTCGTGTGGCAAAGTTACATCTTATTTTTCCTCAAAATATTCCACTAATATGAACAGTAAATGAAGTTTACATCATCTCTTTAGTTGTAATTACTTTCGTTTATTATTTTGAACTTTTTGGTCTGTTTTTTCCCAATAATTTCAATTAAATTATAATATTTCAAGACTACACTCAAATTATCTTCACTCTTTGATTGAATATTACTAACTTCTTTCTTCTTTGAAGTACCAAGAAATTTACTGCAGTCAATAGAATCAGGAATAAGTGGATTAAGTTCACTTACTTAAAACCCTATAGTAAGTGTTTTTTGTTTGAAATTGGATTAAACTACTTGTTTTAAAATGGCATAAGTGACATTTTTAATACAATATCGCCTGGATTGCTGGATAGACAAGTTCTTCCTGTTTTCATCCAAAACATTTACATTGGGTGAAATACTGCCACATCTGCTGGCTGTAATATTCACGCAGCTTTAGGATAGAGTGGTATAATCTCTATTTGTAATTTACCACACAGTACACTCAGTTGGTATGTGAGATGTGGCTCGTGATCATCAAGTAGCTTCATTACTGGAAATGTTACACCCTATTACAGTAGATATGGGTGAAAAACGCTATCAAGTTATTCGAAGAATACTTCCCTTGTCATCAAACCATCATCACTTCTGGCAATTCCCCAGTCAGAAGGAACCTACGTAGATCTCTTTCCGGAAATTTTATGATAAGGATACACAAACATTGGACTAAAGTAAACAACATATCTTGTGGAAAATGTAAGTACAGCTCTCATGTTCCTTTGGATGACCCATGTTCAATGGAGTACAGATACTCTACTCCTTTTTGTGCCAAAACTTGACAGGTTTGATGGATGTATTTGAAAATTTGTCTCATTACCATCAAAAGTTCTAGATGGATCACTTATTGCATCTTCAGTTTTTTATTTTATATACACTCGTAAAATAAAGAACCACTTTTAAATATCATCCTCTGAAATACACGAACATGAAGACGTTATATCTTAACTGTTCCTTTCTACTAGGTCAGGGTGAGATCCGGGAAAGGCCTGAAAATTAAAATCTTATCAAGTACAAACCAATATTTTAGAAGACTGACTTGGTTAATTCGAGTATATTTCAAAGTATTTTGTTTATCTACACCTTTATTAGTCCATGCTTAATAAATATATCATGAAATTGTCTTTTTGACCACAGAAATATTTAAAAACAAATACTATTAAATATAAATTATGTAATCTTTCCACCCAACCTTCTATAAAAGTATTCTAGCTACCTTAAAAATGTTAGTGCCTCAAGTCATCTATCACAAAAACGACTATCCTTGGTTAGATTAGACTTTGGATGTGCTTTTAAATATTTCTGGGCACTTTAAATGATATCTTATTTATTTCTGGGCTAACCTTTTCTTGTTAGACCATATATTTTCCTGAGAAAAACAGTAAAATGATTCCAAAACATCTTTCGACCACTACATACAATTACAAATAACATATAGTCCAACATGAATGCTTTTCTATAGTTTGTAATTGATAGTGAATACTAGTTTGTGTAAATGATTACTACCCAATCTAACCTAACTAATGTGCTTTATTCTTCATCAGTAAGAACGAGAGAAAGTCCGAATATTTTCTTATGCCCAGGATTTTTAAGTTTGAGCTCTAATATCTCATGGGCACACCATATATGTTATTAATTGCTCTAATTGAACCACTGACCTTCCGCACTTAGATAAGTACATTTTTCAGTGCTTTTTTAAAACAATAGTTGGGGTGTTTAGGGATATTTAGAACAAACTTAAAACGATATATAAAAATATATTTATAGTAATTAGCCAATATATTTATAGTTATATAACTGTTTATCAACATACATCAACAAATTTATTTACTAGATAATGAATGGAAAGCCAATAAATTAATATGTCGATATTATGGTTTTAGTTTTTAACCACCACAAGAAAAAATATTCTTAAAAATAAAGTATTGCATCGTTATTTATTTAGCAGCACTCGTAATATTTTAAAATAAGCATGTTCCTCAATAAAACAGCTATATTTACCTATAAAAACACGTGATCCTACAGTGGCGGCCATTGTGGTACATTAAGACATCTAACGGCTAAGTATAGAACTCCTTTTTAAAGCGACTGGATACCATTTGAGCGAAGAGCCCAAACTAAGGAATAAAATGTGCATCATTAGAGTCATCTAGACCTCAAATTACCAATTACTATTAGATGGCCATTAACTATATGGTTTACCCCCTATTAATCTAATATTCATAGAGATACCATATCGAGTATTGTTTTGGTAATTTGAATGCTTCAAAATTACCATAAGAAACGGCGCAAAGTATATATTTTGTTATCCACGTCAGTGGCAGCCTTGGTACCAGTAGCCTTCCTGTTTTAAATAAATTTCATGATATTAGGGCCCTAATTTACAAAAAAAAAAGTGTATCATGATATCAACAATTGTTAATGAATTGATTCTAAATCGCCCTACTTCAAGAGTTAAAAGGGAACCAGCTTATTTAAAACGAACAGAAGTACCCGGCACTGTCATGAGTGACTGCTCACTGTTAGAAGCGATGCAATATATTAAGGCAGGAAAGGCCTATATTGCCTACATTGTGGTCATCTTAGCACTTAGAGTCTTAACTTAATGGGCCCTCTGCTGGCCTATCAACCTGCTCTTTGGAAACAAGTGAATGAGGTGTGTTTGAAATACAACTAATCATTTTGAAATACAAAATCTATTACGGTTGAATAATAACCAGTTAAAAACCTATCACAACAGATTAAATTATCATTAAATGATTAATTTAAGCTTTACTTTTTATTGGTTATCCTATATAATACCAAATTATTAATTTAGTTTTTTATTACAAATAAAAATATATTAATATTGCACGATTTGTTAATGTGTCTATGATTAATTTGTTGTTGTGACTGTTTCCAGTGCAGATATGGCTGAGGCTTCTTAAAAGTAGAAAATATTTTCTAATAAATTAGGGGAGTATTTATGAGAAGTTCATCTTCAGCTTCATATAAACAATGCTTACAATGAAATCACTAGTTTATTACATTTGTTTTTCTCCTTGACCTCCCAGTTACACTCACTGACGTGGTATTATATAGTCTCACACGTCCTCCTTCACCTTCCAGTTAGATTCACTGGCGTGGTATTATATAGCCTTACACGTCCTCATTGACCTTCCAGTAACACTCACTGACGTGGTATTATATAGCCTTACACGTCCTCCTTGACCTCCCAGTTACACTCACTGACGTGGTATTATATAGACTCACACGTCCTCCTTGACCTCCCAGTTACACTCACTGACGTGGTATTATATAGACTCACACGTTCTCCTTCACCTCCCAGTTACACTCACTGACGTGGTATTATATGGCCTCACACGTTCTCCTTCACCTCCCAGTTACACTCACTGACGTGGTATTATATAGCCTCACACGTCCTCCTTGACCTCCCAACTACAATAACTGACGTGGTATTATATAGTCTCACACGTTCTCCTTGACCTCCCAGTTACACTCACTGACGTGGTATTATATAGCCTCACACGTTCTCCATGACCTCCCAGTTACACTGACTGACGTGGTATTATATAGTCTCACACGTCCTCCTTGACCTCCCAGTTACACTCACTGACGTGGTATTATATAGCCTCACACGTCCTCCTTGACTTCCCAGTTACACTCACTGACGTGGTATTATATAGCCTCACACGTCCTCCTTGACCTCCCAACTTCACTAACTGACGTGGTATTATATAGTCTCACACGTTCTCCTTGACCTCCCAGTTACACTCAATGACGTGGTATTATATAGTCTCACACGTTCTCCATGACCTCCCAGTTACACTCACTGACGTGGTATTATATAGCCTCACACGTCCTCCTTTACCTCCCAGTTACATTCACTGACGTGGTATTATATAGCCTCACACGTCCTCCTTGACCTCCCAGTTACACTCACTGACGTGGTATTATATAGTCTCACACTTCCTCCTTGACCTTCCAGTTACACTCACTGACGTGGTATTATATAGTCTCACACGTCCTCCTTCACCTTCCAGTTAGATTCACTGGCGTGGTATTATATAGCCTTACACGTCCTCATTGACCTTCCAGTAACACTCACTGACGTGGTATTATATAGCCTTACACGTCCTCCTTGACCTCCCATTTACACTCACTGACGTGGTATTTTATAGTCTCACACGTCCTCCTTGAATAACCAGTTAGACTCACTGACGTGGTATTATATAGCCTCACACGTCCTCCTTGACCTTCCAGTTAGACTCACAGACGTGGTATTATATAGCCTCACACGTCCTCCTTGACCTTCCAGTTAGACTCACTGACGTGGTATTATATAGCCTCACACGTCCTCCTTGACTTCCCAGTTACACTCACTGACGTGGTATTATATAGTCTCACACGTCCTCCTTGACTTCCCAGTTACACTCACTGACGTGGTATTATATAGCCTCCCACGTTCTCCTTCACCTCCCAGTTAGACTCACTGACGTGGTATTATATAGCCTCACACGTCCTCCTTCACCTTCCAGTTAGACTCACTGGCGTCGTATTATATAGCCTCACACGTCCTCCTTGGCCTTCCAGTTAGACTCACTGACGTGGTATTATATAGCCTCACACGTCCTCCTTGACCTGCCAGTTACACTCAATGACGTGGTATTATATAGCCTCACACGTCCTCCTTCACCTTCCAGTTACACTCACTGACGTGGTATTATATAGCCTCATACGTCCTCCTTGACCTGCCATTTACACTCAATGACGTGGTATTATATAGACTCACACGGCCTTCCTGATACTCCCTCTCAATGTGACCTTATTCCACAAACTTCTGACGGATATTGGCGCTAAAACATTGCTATTATTCATGTCGTGTGAAAATAATTTAATTTAAAACCTAAACGCACAAGACGGAATGGTGAATATCTATATATATTGTCTTTGGACTTGTCGCAGTCATAAACTATTTTACTTTTTCTTTTTCTTTTTAATTCCCTCCTCACTTATCTTTCTCTGCCAGCATTCTTAACTATAGGAGCTCCTCGCCGAAACTAATTTTATTCAAGTGGAAAACAGGTTACTAATTTTAAAAATCTTATTAGTGAATATATTTTAATGAGAAGATAAATAATTTTCAATAATGATTATTATCACTTATGAAGTTTCTTCTTTGCGATAAATTGTAGGTAGTAATATTTTGTCTCAATATTTGATTTTTTTATTTTATTGAGTGTAGGTAGTTTTATGAGGTTGCTTCAATAAAGGGCTAGGGTGTAAATTAAAATATAGGAGTTAAGTGAGGAATATTGCACTTATCAAGCACTTGTTACTACTGAGAGTCCCATTCTTAAGTTACATTACAGGGCTTATCAAGATCTTGGTTGCCAGATCTTGCCCACTTGAAACTTGCCAACAATTTTTACATTAAAAACTTACTAAGCTATACAAGAAGACACAAATTTGGTAAAAAATTGTATACACAATATCGTTTTCTTGAGTCAACAGCTATGCACAATTATTTGTTTTATTTTATCAACACGATTTAAATTAACACTGTACAAGGTCATCATAGATAGGCTGGAGTATGGGACTGAGTCACCGTGTGGAGGAATGAGAGGCTGGTTTCATCAAGCACCCTCCTCTATCCATCATAGATAGGTTGGAGTATGGGACTGAGTCACCGTGTGGAGGGAGGAGAGGCTGGTTTCATCAAGCACCCTCCTCTATCCATCATAGATAGGTTGGAGTATGGGACTGAGTCACCGTGTGGAGGGAGGAGAGGCTGGTTTCATCAAGCACCCTCCTCTATCCATCATAGATAGGTTGGAGTATGGGACTGAGTCACCGTGTGGAGGGAGGAGAGGCTGGTTTCATCAAGCACCCTCCTCTATCCATCATAGATAGGTTGGAGTATGGGACTGAGTCACCGTGTGGAGGGAGGAGAGGCTGGTTTCATCAAGCACCCTCCTCTATCCATCATAGATAGGTTGGAGTATGGGACTGAGTCACCGTGTGGAGGGAGGAGAGGCTGGTTTCATCAAGCACCCTCCTCTATCCATCATAGATAGGTTGGAGTATGGGACTGAGTCACCGTGTGGAGGGAGGAGAGGCTGGTTTCATCAAGCACCCTCCTCTATCCATCATAGATAGGTTGGAGTATGGGACTGAGTCACCGTGTGGAGGGAGGAGAGGCTGGTTTCATCAAGCACCCTCCTCTATCCATCATAGATAGGTTGGAGTATGGGACTGAGTCACCGTGTGGAGGGAGGAGAGGCTGGTTTCATCAAGCACCCTCCTCTATCCATCATACATAGGTTGGAGTATGGGACTGAGTCACCGTGTGGAGGGAGGAGAGGCTGGTTTCATCAAGCCCCCTCCTCTATGCATTAGAGTGTATGTTCACTTTCTATAAACATTAACAAACTTACTTATATCATCTTAGATTGATAATAATAATTGAATTAGTCTTTATAGACTTATTAGTGTTAAACGTTCTTTAAAATTTGGCGTTATTTGCTTCTCACTTTTTTAATGATACATATTTTACCTGTTTTCATTTTCCATGTAAATAGTTAGATTCACTATGGAACATTTTGTGTATAATTATGATCAAAAATTCAACAACAAAAACGACTAATTAAATCAAACCTGATAATGACTGCCCCACGAAAAAGCTTAATAAAGTTTCAAAAAGCTATATTTTCCCTTCCCAAGAGGACATTTGTAAACATTCCTAGTCGTTATAAGGAGTATTAATTAATAATTGGCGCATCAGCCACTTTATATTTACCTCACGAGACGGCTATTGGACCAGAACTATCTCAAATAATAAAACTGAGCTAATTTATTAATATTTAACCTAAGCCTAAGATCAAAATAAAAATGTTTTTAACAAGTTAACTATTTAATGCTTTACATACATTTTTCAAGAAATATAAAAAGATCAGATTTGTTTCTCTCATTATATAAAATATATTTATTTTAAAATTGCAGGCATTGTTGATAACTATAACTGAAATCACCATACATAAGTTGTCTTTCCTACACGATGGGAAAAAGAAACATATGAATTACACTGCACATGTGGAAATGTGGCTTAAACTAGTCGGCTCACAATATCTGTTAAATATACGGATAATGTAGCGAGTATAAACACTTCTTTTGGTTTCCTTATGTACGTAAATCTGTGACGCCAAATGTTATCTTGTTATTTTTATTATTTTTCTAGATATCAGTGCCAGGTTTCACGAGGTCTAAGGTTCATTAAGGGTCAAGTAAGAAACTATCTCTGTGCACATTTAAAATTTTTTAAACTAACCTATACGTACAAAGCTCACTATTTATGTTTTTTAATATGTAGCTTGTAGCATTTGGCTATAATCCTAGAAAAATCGACTAAGAAAATTGTATACAGCTTACCACATTTCACCAGCCCAACGCCTAGAACTACGTGTCAAGAAGAAAACATAAACACTAACGAGCATAAGCACGCCGCGAGGAAAACTAGCCACTGCTCTCAAGTTTTTATCGGCGACCACCAGAGCGTGCCACACAAACATGGACAGTCCAAAGAGTTTAAGATGCGAAGAGATATTGTTCTTCCACGTTCTCGAAGCATCCAGAAATTATTGAATTAGGTATTATTGTTCTCTTCTAATGTAATTTTCTTGAGTTAAAGCCGTATTTAACTATGATATTGATATTTGCTTCAAGCATTCTAATTCATAATGAAAATCTTTTCACCAAATCTACGGTTATCTTAATAGTTTTTAATATCTCTATATATTGTTAGAACTTATTCAAATGATAATGCTTATACCTATATATTTATTTATGATACTTTTAAATAAATATAAACAAAATCACTTCAAGTCTTTTCAATGCTAAAAATATAAATTATACCCCTAGGTTTTGTGTGTTTTGGTATATCTTTAGTTTGGGTACACACATATATATATATATTTAATTTTCCTTGAGAGCAACCGTCATTAGATTATTCCCGCAACTGGTGTGAGTTGCGTGCTCAGGGTTTTGAAGGTCAATCTTAGACATTCTAGAACAGGAACTCCGGCCGCTCACTCCTATTGCCATTTTTATTTGTGATTTGGACCTCCTATTATATTATGATGTTGCTACGGACGCTTAAAGACTGCGCTTCTCTGCTATTAGAGTGAGTGCACGTTGTGAGTTCAGCTTAATTATTGATTTTGATCTTTGTTACATGATCAAATCCCCCACCATGGCCACCGCCTCTGGAAGTATAATCAGCACAAGGACCAAAGTCTATGGGCTCAAAAGCGTAGAACTTCATCAGGAGCTCAAGGTGAGGAACATCTCATTCCCCTCGGATGTGTTGGTAGGGGTGTTGCAGTCCCTGCTTTCTGAGAGTATTAGTATTCAAGCAACCCTAGTGCTATTGATACTGGCTGTAACGTTAGCCAGCCTTCTCAGGAGAATATGGATCAAAGTAAGTCCATCACAGTAGGGCTAGATGGGGTTAGAGAGCAAATAAATCCCCTCTTGGTTCCTACTGGCCTTCAGCCTGTTTCTTTCCCGTCTAAAACTCAAAGTAAAGTTGCTAGTGAGTGTTTTAATTTATTGCCTATTTGTGATGGACAGTCTTGCTCGGCGTTATTTAACATTCTTTTGGAAGCTAATAGAATTTGGAAGCTTAAGCTGGTGGGAGATATTGAAATCCTTACGCTGTGTATTGGGAAATATTCAGGATTCTTGGCGCATTTAGTTTCTGAATGTATCTAATTAGGTCCTCCGTGGGACATGGTGAAAAGTTGCATCCTAGATTTTTTAGCTTCTAAAAGGGAGGAGGAGAAACTCTGTATTGAAAATGCCCGACGTTTTCAACTTCCTCGTGTTCGTTTAGGTTGTTCATTTTGGCTATTTCGGAAGCCACCGAAATATTAAACCTCAACCTGTCTGAGGAAAAAGTAGTCAAGCTTATCTTAGAAAATGTGTCCCCTTTGGCGAGAAGGCATTTGGTATTTTCTAACAAGCCCGCTACCTTCTCCGAACTTTTTCCTTTACCTATAGTAAAAAAAGTTCTCTATTGGCAGCGAAAGAGTATTTGTAAGCATTCCCAGCACTGGTACCTAGTAACTTCTGCACAAATAAGGCGCCTCCGGTCTCTGCTGAGGCTAGGAAATTTTTGTATATGTCCTAATAAAACCAGGAAGATTTACAGATTTATCTCGAGTCCAATTTTTTCAGTGCCACCAGTTTGGGCATTTTCAAAGAGAAAGTCCACTGGGAAAAGCATGACGCGTGGTTTTGTTAAGTGGCCTACCACACGTATGATTCTTAAATGTACTACTCCCCTCTCCCCTGTTGTTTGATTCACGATTGGGTCAAATCCTGGATTCGCTTTGCCTGACATAGGCCCTTGTGGTCCATTACTTAATGCTGGTTTTTGAACAATCTGGATAACATTGATAAAATAAATGTTGAAAGAGTAGATAACAAGCCATTTATTGTGGGGAATGGTAATTTGTTAGTTGTTCATGAGAGGATAAATTTGTCCGTTAAAATTATGGGATCTTCTTGGAAGAGAAGGTTATTTTGTATTCCTTCCCTAACCTATGATATTATTTTGCAAATGATTTTTTATGAGAAATGGGAGCCAGTATTAATCTGTCACGCAGAGAATTATCGTTTGAATTTTCCCCCCAGGATTAAAGTTCCATTATGTAGTTATTCTTTTATCCCTGCCATGGGCTTCTTGGGTAATTGCGAGGAAACGATAAGTGGGGTTATTCCAAGGTTTTCTGATGAGATCACTCCCAGATTAGGAAGATGTGATATAGTTCCGTATGAAATTGTGGTGTATGATAAAGTTCCCATGAGATCTGGTCCGTACTCTAGTACTCCTTCCCAAAAAAAATTGAAAATCTTCAGAGAGTTAATTGACGATTTGGAACCTAAACTAGTCATTCGTCCCTCCAATACTCCATACGCTAGTCCTGCGTTTATAATCCCTAAGAAAGGTGATAGGTATAGGTTAATTGTTGATTATCAGAAAATTAATAAGAACATCCAACTCGATCCATATCCTCTGCCTATTGTTGAGTCCACATATCAGAATTCAGGTAGGGCTTAAGTTTTTAGTTTGATTTACCTCAACTCCCGTTCCTTGCAATGTGCCTTGGTAGAATCTTCAAAAAAGTATACCACTTTTATCACCCCCTGGAGACAGTACGAGTTCAACCGCGTCATTCCTTGGTTAAATCATTGGTGTGCAAGCGTTGAGTCGCGTTCTGGATCATGTTTTTTCTGATATTAAACTCAAGTATGTTTTCAATTATTTGTGTACATAGTGACTCTTTGGAAGATCATGTAGGGCATTTAGAGGAAGTAATGTGTCGTCTGCACAGTATAGGTTTTACTGTTAACCCAGAAATGGTGATTTGGGATAGGCCTTCTATTAAATACTTTGAATATGCAATTTCTTTGGGGAATCTGCTCATTGACCCTAAGCGCATCCGTCACATTGTAGACTACCCCCGGCCCAAGAACCTTAAAGTTGTTATGCGATTTATTGGGATGAGTGAATACTACACCCGATTTATTCTTATTCTGTATTCTGTGTTTAAAGATATTCTGGTTGTGACCCATGCTAAGGGAAAATATAAGAAGGTTGTTGTGCCCATGGCTACATACCCCATGTTGATGAGGTATTTTCACAATTCTGGGTATGGTGGTCATCTAGTCGTTCTTAAAACTATCAGTAAATTTTCTAGAGAGTTATTCTGACCTAGACTGTATAAAGACTTCAAAAAGTGGGTTAGCCACTGTGAGGATTGCCAGAAGGCTAAGCCCACCCAAAACTCCAGAGTTGGGTTTCATTCGACCGATGTAGTTCAACGCCCCTGGGACAAGGTGTTCGTCAATTATTTAGTTCGATTACCCGCTCTTCATTAGGTAACTTCTATATTATTGTATTAGTTGCCGCCTTTTCTAAGTTTGTGATACTTATTCCTCTTTATAATATGAAGGCGTCTACGACTGTTAAAGCCCTAGTTAGGCTTATTTGGGTCCTTTTTGGGGCACCACATATTATTGTTAGTGACAATGGTCTCTGCTTTAGGTCAGTGACTTTTAAGGACATGTGTTTACGTTGGGGTGTCAAATATACTACTACCAGCCCTTATCACCGTGGACCGAACCATGTGGAACGGTTTAATAGAAATTTAGTGGTCGATCTGACGATTTTCCATTGTCAGGCGTAAAATATGTGGAACCAGGAGCAAGGCTTCCTTAATTTGACCTTCAACTCTGCCTTCCACGAATCTACTGGGTAATCACCAGCTTCTGTTTTCCTTGGGCGAGAGTTAAATCACCCCTTCCTCGATATTTGAGATATTGATCCATTTTTGCAAGATAGTGATGATTCATCTTCTGAGAATAAGTGTAGGCGTGCCCTCGATCACCTGAAGAGAGCACAAATAAGGGTGGCTAACGCTTACAATAAAGGGAGACTCTCTGTTCCTTTTATAATTAGAGATCACGTCTTATGCAGAGATATTCCCTTGAGCTCCTTGGTGGACAAGAGATCGGTTAAGCTGTGCCCAAAGTTGGGTGGCCCATGAACGGTGGAAAAATTTCTAACCCCCGTGACGGCTCTCCTCAAAAATATTTACGCCACATCCATGACTAGACAAGCACACGTCAGTCACTTTAAAAGCCTTTATCCAAGAGTCCCTAAGGGTATTTAAGTGTAAATGTCTGTTAGGTGTTAAGTGTTAATTGTTATATATATATATATACTCATTGTTATATATATTTATATTGTTTGTTTCAATCTACCTTAATGGCAAGCCTGGGCCTAGGTGAAATGCACGTCGTGACTTTAGATATGACATATGCACCTAGGCATAACCTAGAGACAACTACGGCCGGATATTGTAATTTTTGTGGTGAAATAAATAACCAAAATGTGGTACAGTGGATTGATTAACATTAATGATTACTATTAGTGACAGTTCTGTGTTGTGCAGTATGCCATTGGTGCCATTAAACTTTCTGGAGATTATTAACGGTAAATACCTTCTCACATGAGAGCTTGAATTATTTTATGAATCCAAGAAAGGATGGTGTCCTCAAGAGAGAAAATGAAGGCCCTCTATGTCAAGTCAAGAGAAGGATAAGTTTTTGTGAAATCTCATTGTCTTTTCTTTTTGTGCAGCCTAGAGAACTCCCATCACCCTTTGTCTTCCATCTTCCGCCCTCCTCCCCTTTTCCTACCCTGTGCGTATGACAATAGGAAGAGCTTCTGTGATAATGGGCTAGGACTAGGCATGTGACCATAGCTGTTCTCTGAGCTTCTGTCTTGAGAGTTTGGAGAATGGTGGTCGAGCGTAAATGAACGGTGGGCCGGCTGATGACGTCGCCTGCATAAGAAAAGCGGAGGCAGAGCGTGTTAAGATATGCTATGGATTTGCAACTTCCCAGATGATCCAAGCAAGGTGATCCCTATAGATCGACATTGGTCCGGTTGATGTCTAGGAGCTCCTATTGGTCACGAGGAACCGAGAAGGAAGAGTCACCATCTCTGGTATGATGGATCCACAAGAGACGCCGCGAATATGTTCTCTGATATTCGTCTTCTTTGACCCAAAACATGGGAAGCATGTCGAGGTCCAACCCTCCCTCTGGTTGCAAGATCAAAGGGGGAAGATTTGTAGCATTTGGCTACAACCCTAGAAGAATCGACTAAGAAAAATGTATACAACTTACCCCGTTTCACCGGCCCCGCGTCTAAAACTACGAGTCGGGAAGAAAACATAAGCACTACCGAGCATAAGTACGCCACGAGGAAAACTAGCCGCTACTCTCAATTTTTTATCGGCGACCACCAGAGTACGCCACACAAACATGGACAGTCCAAAATGTTTAAGATGCGAAAAGAACGAAGCGTTGGGATGTTTGGAGTATAAGGTGGAGGTTTCTGTTGTCATGCGCGTTCCCCCCTTTGATGTTTACCCCCACATTTTATCCCGTTCTCCAATGTTCTCTGGGGGTTTGTATATATATTTCTGGCTAAGCTATGTATAGCCACATTTGAATTTAGCTTGGACGAAGGTATTGGAAGCTAAGGATTCAGGATTGTTAAAATGTAAGATCTAAATTCTTTTTCAACCTATTTTTTTCTGGTTATTAATTTTTATTTACCTTTTAACTTTTCAAAATCCTCTTTCGGCTTCATTATATTAACTTTGTAACGAGGGACATATGATATATGTAGATTTTGATCAGTATTAAGCTTTGGGTCAAGGTAGACACAAACCGGTTTCATTATATTAGTACCGCATTCAAAGTCTCATTTTTCTAATTTGTTTGATATGTGCAGCTATCATCCACGATATTACAGTGGACTGAGCTTTAATCTCCGAATAAACGCCAAAGTCTACCCTGAGCAAAGTCGGATCTAGACAATTTGACAGTTATAAATATAAAAGAAACAATTTCAATTTATGCATATGAAATCCTTGGTATTTACAGCTTTATCTATTTGTATATTTGATAAATATAACTAATATTATAGTCAAATATTTTAAGTGTTGACCTCAAAAATATGTTATGTAGTTTCCTTAAATTTCTTCATACCAAAGTCGTAAGCAGGCCTGTTATTATTGTGGGGGGAGTGGGGCACTCACCCCGGGTGCCATGTACTGGGGGCACTTGAAGCAAGCGAGCATGTATTTTTAACTTCCAATGGGGGGTATTTTAATATTTGACTAATTATATATGCACTTAATATGTACTTAGTATTAAAGAACCCTTTTTGGTATCTATGATTACTAGTGACAGTACAGGCGAAGAAAGCTCAGATCTCATGTTAGGACCATTGTCTGAAAATGTTTCAAGTCTGGAGGACAGTGGAGAACAAGTACGAAAATGATATTTGGGGTTTTTCGTTATACATGTTCCAACCTCAATGCGATAATGCAAATGCCCTTGACGCTGAAATTGTTATATTGAAACAGTGCAAGAACCTACAAAACACACTTATGGATGGAAGTAGCTTGGATATTAGTGGCTTGAAACTCTGAATAGAATTAAAACCTTTCGGGTGCATCCTTCCAAGCATGAAAAATTCTCAGTCTCCGAAAAATATTGTACAACGCGTAGAATAAACGAATATGAGCACTATTTCCCCCAACATCTGGGTGTAATTTCGTCTATTGCTGATCATACCAGTGACGGTTGCTAGTGGCGAATGCAGTTTTTCAGAGCTAAACTTGTCAAGACTTATCTTAGGTCTACTATGACCGAAGAAAGCTGTCGTCATTAGAAATATTATCCATAGAAAGTGACATAGCTGGCAACCTTGACCTTGACCTTCCTTCAACTGTGACAAACTATGTGCAGGTGAAACCACGTAAAATGCCCTATTTTAAGAAAACCGTTTGAGCCAGAGTAACAGATCCTGCTATATAACATCCACAATCCTAATTGTGACCATTTCATATGAATGTATTTTATTTTACATTGCGGACCAACGGTCGTTCCATTCTATATTACGTTGTTATTTAATTGTGCTTGTATGAATGACAAACATTTGTGTTAGGGTATACTATTTTTACCTGAATTGAATTTTTACCCATTTTATAAAATTATATACACAAAGGAAGAATATATCAAAATGGGGAGAGGGAGCGCTCATTTTATGTTATTCGCCCCGGGCGCCGACTGTTGTAAGGCCGGGCGTGGTCGAAGGATTGTAAAATGTTTCATGGTTTGAGTGTTTCTCAAATTTGAAGTCTCTTAGCTTAAATCATCAAGCTTGATATGAATTTAAATATAAAATGTATATACTCGACAGACAAATACTGTAGGTCCTACATTTATATAAGGAGGCTTTCCTTGGTCTGTTGCTAAGTTTCACATGTCTATATTTGTTGTTCTTCGACTAATAGAGTCAACATACACAAACAAACACACGTATATAATTTTCATATATAATATTTGTCATAATTAATATAATATATATAATGATTAGCTAAGATACAATAATTCTCCAGATTAACAATTTGTATCGATAATATTTAAATAACCATTTAGGACAGACTCAAATATCTATTCTGATCCAAATATAAAAGTGACACTCTAACACAGAGGTCAAAGCCAGTACCCTAATATTAGTTTCCGAACTATAGCAGTGATATTTTCAAGATTTGTCATCCGCCCGGTACCCTAAGCTGTGTGCCATGAATGACATTGAGCACATGAGGGGACAGGCATCTTAGTGTCCGAACTATAGCAGGGATATTTTCAAGATTTGTTACCCGCCCAGTACCCTAAGCTGTGTTCTATGAATGACCTTGATCACATAGAGGGACAGGTATCTTAGTGCTCTAACTATAGCAGTGATATTTTCAAGATTTGTCACCCGCCCGGTACCCTAAGCTGTGTGCCATGAATGACCTTGATCACATAGAGGGACAGGTATCTTAGTGTCCGAACTATAGCAGTGATATTTTCAAGATTAGTTACCCGCCCAGTACCCTAAGCTGTGTGCCATGAATGACCTTGAGCACATGAGGAGACAGGCATCTAAGTGGTTGAGCATTGGGGTGTTAATATTTTCTATATTTAGATGTGGATTGTATAGTGTTCCACAGTGTATCTACTTTGCAACCAGTGCTTGGTCAATAATTTTAAAACACCAGGGAAAAGTTATTAAATCTATATTTTCTCTAACGGCGATATAATGGAGTGTAAGTCTTTTTCCTTATACCTCAGGGTCACTGGTTTGAGTCACCTTCAACTATTAAATGTTTCGATTACGTTATGACATCAAATATGAAGGTTTGATATATATAATGAATACATTAAATGCTCGTGTGCCCAAATTGTTAAGCTATGAATCCGTGTCGAGCTCAAACAATGAGCTTCTCTGACCAAAGTCACTGGCTTACGGTTCAAGAGGTCGCTGAATAAGGGAGTAACGAAGCAGTCAAGAGGAGTGACAGGATTCCTACACATTGGACTTCATGGCAGTCTGGATCGTTTCCATCTTGGAGCCTCCAGTGCTCACGTAAATTTCTCCAGCTTTAGTTACATACATATTTGATGAACGTTATCTCGTTTTATTTGGTTGGCTTTGCCTCTGATCTTCATCCTATAGCTACATCATCCTCCTGTTGGCTGCTCTTTTATTATTTCTCGGTTGTTTTATAACATTTCTGACAATATATTTAGTTGGGGACTTGACAGGAAATGAATACAGTGTACCTAAAATAGCCCGTTTCGGTGGTCATTTTATCTAAGGCACTAATCTCACAGTAGACTACACTGTCGATTACGAGGAAATTGAGTTCGAAACTCGATTCAGTGTACTGAGAGTGTTTTTTTTTCCAAAATGGCTTTCCAGTGTCCTTTGATGAAAATGTGTATTCAATTACAATAATTATAACTTTCATAATCACTAAAAACCATCACCTTAATTAGTACATTAGTATATAAACATAACATTTAGTAAGATGCGGTGTTAAAAAACTCCTAAAATAGGAGGATGGTATTTATTATTAATTTTATTTGTTATGTGTTTCTAGGTATTAATATTAATTAATACATTTATTTATTTGCTTCCATCTAGTTAAATATAACTAGATGTAGGTATAATATTATTGCAAATATTTAAACGAAAAAATGGTTTTTCTTTTAACATTAAATATAATTAAACTACGATTGTTAAAGTTCAAAACCCACTAAAGAAATTTTACACTTTAATAATGATTTAGTAACTGTTAGAAAATATTTATTTTAATAACTAGCCTTAGGAATATATATATATATATATATATATAAATAACGTAATTAATACTTGTTAGTTTTATTTATGAAAGAACAATAAACAATTAAAGAACAAAGAGCACATGCTCGCCACTCGGAGATATAGACCGG
>CABFOW010007312.1:0-24937 GCA_902141385.1 Timema californicum | reverse complement strand
ACCATTACACATTAGCGTAAGTGCGTATAACCTGAACGGGTAGTAAGACGCGGTGCTAGTAATAATAATAATAATAATAATATATACAAATATAATTATAATGCTAAGGTGTTTTGTGAACGTGTGCGTATGTCATAATTAAGTTTTCAGAGATTAATTTTAAAAAAATTTGGTGGTATAATTTCAAAGATTCTACCAACCAAGGTACGATTTACCTATATATAAGTAATGAAAGTAATTGTTTATTTAATGTTTGTAGGCCTGTATTAAGTTGATGGTATTTCTAATTATATATTTGGCCCGCGGCGCGGACTGATAGTCAAATTTGTCCTTTGGGATTAACAAGATTGAACCGCCATGGCATATTTAATAATGTGGTACAAGTGAGGAAGGTCAAATTGAAAAAAAAGTGTACCTTTATTTGTGTTAGGGGAGAGTGGAAAAAGCTTTAGGAAACACCACTTCAATCACACCTCACTGGGATTTGAGCTCGGACCTCCTCAACATTGGCAGTATTAAGGAAAATGAGAAAAGCCTTACCTGAGATGGATAAGAGCACCCTGACTGCTAGGACAGGTAGAAATAAACACAGGGGTGAGCGTAGTCTTGTAAAGGATACCGACGGCAAGGACCTTGTTCTCCAGGGTGTCCAAAGGGACGGTCTTGCCCGAAGGCTCCACCAGCTTCCAAAGTCCGTGTACACCCATGATTCACCTGGGGCATAAAACGTGCGCAGACGTGTATATTTCACATTCAACAAGATGGCTGCATGGGTTGTCTTGTATGTAGAATAATATATTTGTGGCTGGACAAAAACATCTTAGCTCGTGCAATGTCACGGAGAACCTCGAGCCACGAGAAGGGAGAGCCTCCCTTAACCATCTTATTGGTCAGGGACTGAGCAACCATGTGACACTCGCTTCAGTGGGAAACTGGATTCATCAAGACGAGGAGATCCGTGTCCAAGTCCCAGTTGGGTGTACTGATGGTGTTTTTTTCTATCTCTTTCTTTCTCTCCGCATAAATGTGAGTAAGCTTCTAAATCCTGTACATGACGACCTCTTCTGAAATTCAAGTCGGCAGTAAAATATTCTTCGATACTAGAATATCCAAGTTGGCCAACAGCCTGTCGAGTTTCGCAACGCTTCATAAGACTTACGAAACCATGAACAAGCCGAGGATATGGTTGGATATGTACAAGGTCAGAAACTAGCCCCGCACTTTACATAACTTGGGAGTCGGAGGGAGGGGGGGGCACCACTATGAAGGAGGGAGGGGATATGACACCCACTGGTTCATTAGGGGATACTTAGCAAACACTGCTAGGTAGGAGACAATCCACTGGTCTAAGAGACAAACTACCAGACCAGGAGACACACTACTAGGTAGGAGACAATCCACTGGTCTAAGAGACAAACTACCAGACTAGGAGACAAACTACTAGGTAGGAGACAATCCACTGGTCTAAGAGACAAACTACCAGACCAGGAGACACACTACGAGGTAGGAGACAATCCACTGGTCTAAGAGACAAACTACCAGACTAGGAGACAAACTACCAGACTAGGAGACAATCCACTGGTCTAAGAGACAAACTACCAGACTAGGAGACACACTACTAGGTAGGAGACAATCCACTGGTCTAAGAGACAAACTACCAGACTAGGAGACAATCCACTGGTCTAAGAGACAAACTACCAGACTAGGAGACACACTGCTAGTTCAAGAGACAATCCACTGGTCTAAGAGACAAACTACCAGACTAGGAGACACACTACTAGTTCAAGAGACAAACTATTGGTCTAACAAACAACTGGTTCAAAAGACAAATTGCTTTTCTATAAGACAAACCACTGGTCCAAAAGACATACAGCTGGTTCAAGAGACAAACTTCTTCTTTAGAAGACAAACTACTTGTCTAACAGACAAAATACTGGTCCAAGAGACAAACCAATGGTCTATTCTGCCGTATGAAGTGTGATGCTCTAGGTTGAGTTTAAACTGTGATAGTTAAAAACACACACACGCACATATGTAGTGAGATGCTTCACAGACACCAGAGCCCGCACCAGTGCGGTAGCAGTGTCAAAGTAAAGTGTTGGGAATCAGATGGTATCAGGCATTGTGATTGTGAGAGGAGATGGCAGCACTTCCTGTGGTGGAGTGTCTTACTGGCCGTGGTTCCCATGGGAACGACTCTAGCAAGTACAAGGTCACGCCTCTCTTCTCTGTCTTACAGCTCTTCAATCACACACACACACACACACACACAGTGGAGGGACTAGGGTTGTTACACCTCACCCCCACTAGCAGTGGTGGAACCAGAGGACCTCTTGGGGCATTGCCCTCTCCTGTGAAGAATTTGTCACTCTTCCCCCTTTCCTTTGAATAAAGGTGGCTTTGCATAAAACTCTAAATAGCTTTTAGAGGCATCACATTTTCAAAAACAAAAAATCCAGGCAAGGATTATTTAAATTTTATTTGAGGTATTTTTTTAGCAGTGTGTCTTTATTACCCAGACCGGTCACCGGTAGACAGACACACTACCGACTGGGCTAAGGTGTCAGACACCAGACAAAGAACAGACTAAATATGTTAGAAGGGAATTTAATTTGATACAAATTTCCAAGTGTAAACTGCTTCAATTGCTTCTAGAAGGACATAGTTTTCTAAAAAAAAAATTCAGGCAAGGACCACTCCAAATAGTTTCTAAAGGCATTTAATTTTTAAAATAAATTTACAGGAGAATAACTGCTTAAAATAGTGTTTATAAACATCCAATTTTCAAAATAATTCCAGGGAGAGTGACTCTAAATATAGTTCATTCGACATAGGAGTGATGGTAACTGAAAGCCGGTAGACGCTACCAGATCTACTTTCATGTGTCCGTATGCCAAACCATATGATATACAAGATCATGTGTAGAGTTGTTGCCAACTTTTGCAATCAAAACTTTTACAACAAATAATTTGAATTTATTTATAATTTTCTCTGAACCCTTTTTTTCCCCCCATTTTCTCCTAGTTGTCAGTTACCACCACTCCAATGGTGAATGGACTATAGCTCCTAGAGCAGTGTTTCTCAGAGCGTGGTCCTCAAACTGCTGGTGGTCCACAGGATCCCAGGAAGTTTCTTAGTAAAAATAAACCAAAGAATATTGATCACATGTAACAAAAAAAATTTGAAATGCAAAAAGATTAAACATTAAATGTCCATACCATAGTGGATTTCTTTTCTCAAAGGAGTCAAATAAAAAAGGAAAGTCTGTGTCAAAATTAAGTTAACAAATCTGAACAGTTATTTATCAAAAATTATAATGATAGTTTAAATATCCCCGATATTATATTTGTGTATCACGGATATAGCCGCGGCCAAGTATAATATGCATTAAGTTGAAAAATTACACCTGGACATGGGAATTGAACCCGCGACCTTGGGCTTGGTACGCCAATGCTCAATTTAAAGAATGATATGTAAATGCGGTTTCAGCCTTAGTTGACAACTATAATAGCTTGGCTAACTAGCCCATCATGATATGTGCATTAGTACTGTAGTAAATGTACTATTGGCAGCATAGAGCCCCCCGCAGTCGAAGATGGCTGCGCTAGGCCTATTTAATCACTCGTATGAAGCAGACGATTTCCGCACGCCAATCACAGACTCTTGACGTAGAATATGAGTGAAGAATGAACTTGAGCACGGGACGACTCCTGGGTAGTTCAGTGGTTAGAGCAATGTCGTACCAAGCCAAAGGTTCCCGGTTTGATTCCCGTTTCCAGGTGTCTTTTTTTCAATTTTCAGAATACACATAAAATTTTAATTTAGCTGTATTTATTTCATTTAATTAAATTAAGTTCATTTTTGTCTTGTATTTATAGTCGTCGCAAAAATGAAGTTTCCTAAAAATAATGTTTTTCCTGCGTAACTTTGGAACAACACGCCCCTATCCTCTCCCTCCCGCTGGTTCACCAGTAGACACGGCGTTCCAATTTTCAAAACATTTCCAACCAACCTTATTGGCATAGTTGGCTAACGCGCTAGTTTTGTGTTGAGATAAGACTGCCTAGGACGGGGAGATCGAGGTTTGAATCTCGGTCGGGTGAACTGGGGTGGTTTTTCAATAAATGGTTTCCCACTCTCCCTCCACACAGATGCGGGTTCACTTCCTCTAAATCCAACCTTCATAATTCCTAATCCATTAGTGTAATTAGTACATAGGTGTAGAGCCCAGACAGGTAGTACAGCGGCCCATCCACGTACGAGTCTGGCCTGTGCGTGGGTGGGGTCGGCTAGCCAGGGCTGTTGGTGGGGCTCAGCTCACCACTGGCTCGCTATTGGCTCGCACGTGTGTGGAGGGTACGGGCCAGGCTCTTGTATTGTCAGTCAGAGGAACGATGCTAGTTCACATATCAAATTGTTAACGAGCCTCGAGTTTTCGACATGGTTTTTAGAGGAGTACCGTCAATTATTGGCGACTCTGTTGCAAATTCGTATCACAGACTCTAATAGAAGAAAGCTGGATGAGGCTTGAGATTCACTCGTGCAGTTCACATGGGAGAAATTCGTTGATCCTGACTTGGAGTTTGTTGCGGTGCTAGATAATAATAATAAAAACTACACATTTCTAGGAGAGAACCATTACAAATAGAGTATAGCTCAGCTATTAAATTTTCAAACATTTGTGAGTAAAGAACCCCTGAAGACCTTTGTCTGAGAACTTTTGGTCCACCAGTTGCTCTATATAACTTTTATTTTAAGTGCCCCTGTCTGTGTGGGGGATTTGTACGTGTATTTTTTTAATATGAATTTCTCTAATAGATATTGGGATTTTTTTAAAAAGAATTGGGCTCAATGCATTCTTTTTTCCCACAGAATAAAAAACTAACTTTTCTGAGCATATGTAGCAAATGCTACTCACTTTACTGTATGTTCAGGATATCCGCATTGTACATTAGTGCGCAAGAAGAGGGTTTTAATCAAAGAGAAATATTTAATACACAAACATTACTAACGTGAATTTCTCTGTAAAGTTATAAATTAAAACTCTTGAAAGAAATCAAATTGAGCTCCAATACAACCTTGATAGGTTAATATATACTGTGGTAAAGCTTTAGACATTAAACAACCGCTCCTGTGGTTAGGATGGTCTCGGGCATCACTCTCACAATAGACTGGACTGCCGATAATAAAACCGGGGTTCAAATCCTGGACATGTGTATGAAGGGTGGTTGTCAACTCTCACTACAAGTAAGATCAGCTACACTTCCTCTAAATTCATTCTTCCTCACCCCTAACAAATTTTAGCGTAATTAGTACATATAGGTACAACACTAAGTGGTACAGATTGCAAGACGTAGTGATATATTTTTTAATACTAGAAGAGAAGTAAAAGAGATTCAAAGCGAGCTTAATTTTTCCAAAAATATCCTCCTCAGCCCCTCCTATTCTATGTTTTAAAGAAAGTGATTTTTTTAAAAAAAATTAGAAATAAGCGTAATTTATTCACTTGCCTTTTATTTTGTGTTCAGTCTCCCAACATTTTAAGGGCACAAAATAAATATGTAACTAAACAATTTTTAAAGAAAATCTTAAATGTTATTAAATACCTTAATGAAAATAATGTTATTACTAGATCATAATCAATCACACAGGAAAAGTATTCTGACGATACATTTTCGTTATTTGAAGCCCATTCTTAACCTATTTGATTCATTTAACAGTCCAAGTTGTGAAATATCAAGAAATAAAATTGTATCCTTTTTTTCCTCCCTTGGAGCAATTAAAGAGTACCGCTTTTTTATGTGCTCTTTCAAAACTTTGCAGCGTTGACATCTTGATTTTCCCACCAGCTTAGATAACTTGTCAAGATAAAATAATACTGTAATATAAGCTACCCTCTCATGTGATGACCACTTTTAGTTATTTGCTCTTTATAAGTTGGTACTGTCAATTATTTGGTCAATGCACATACAGTGTTAATATAATAATGTACACATAATACATTTCTACGACATTTGGTAATCTATTATCAATCAAATGATTACAAACTAAATATTGAAACCAAAACCGCATCTTCTTCGTTTCCAAAGAACAGTAATATTGCATATTATGCACTATTAAAATGTATTCATGGATGCGTGTTTAATGTTTTTAATAAACGTACACATATTTTTGATGATCCCTGTACTTCCTCATAGTTTGTCACGCTTGGCTAACCACTCACCGCTCGAATTTTTGTCGAAAACTAATCATTGCCGTAGGTTTTATATTTTCTCTCGCTTAAATTAAAATTATTTTGCATAAGTGTTGTTATTAATTATTAATAATCTTTCATGACGTCGATGCGATTTAGTAACATTAGCGAATTGCCTTAGTCATTAATTTAGTGGAGTTTCCGTGTTGTATCTTGTATGTTGGCAACATCATATATATGCGTGGGAAAGGGGCCGTGGGAACTTCTCATCAAGAGCAGGTGTTACTGAAATGATGTTTGTGAAGTAAAACAGGATGGCTTGGCTCTGCTCCAAATCAATGATTTCGTCCGCCGCGTGTGCTGGATGCGGTGGGTTTCATTTTTGGTCAAATCTACCTATTTATAATTGTTTCTGTATTTTTATCAGACCGACGTGTTTGTTTACATGCGAGGTTATGTGTATAATTAATTTTGGGTTAGGTTGTGCGATTTTAATCAGAACTTTGCTAATTTTGTATGGATGTACATATTGTAATGATTTCTTATCGTGCTTGTTTAGATTGTACTCGGATATTAAATCACTATGCATAATTTTAAGGGCGAGGCCCCATAATTTAGCCTATTGTATTTTTAGAAAAATAAATAAATACCGGTCTTTCAAAATAAACATTATATAACTTGTATTAATAACCAAGTTAAAATACTTATTCCTTATGATTATTTGTAATCATTTATAAGTTATGTAAGTGTGGTTTTAACTACTAACAACAATATAATAATGTACCTAGTACTAATTTGTCATCACAGGCACTAGGTATACAACAGAAAGCCGTCTTACCATCCAGACTTCAGTCATTGTGGTTAACAAAATGTGGAAAGAGGAAGTGACATAAAAAATAAGCATAGTATAAATTACCATCTTCATAGTATAATATTATCAGACCTACCTCAAAATGCTTCGCAAGGATTGGAAACTTTATGTAATTCTGTACTCCTATGGTTTTATTCTTTTTCTACATTATTCACAACTCAAATAAGAGCTAAAAAAACATCCCTTCCTGGTTTCTATTTATTGACAAGCATTTTACACAAAAGGCCTAATGTTTTTGTTTGAAATTGTTCATTTATTATACCAATTTTATTTTTCCAGTGATATATTATATTTAGGCTCTCTGTTATATGATAGGTGACAACATTACTCCCAATACACCAAATTCCCATTGTTTAAATTTTCATTTGCTAAATTTTAATGATATTTAATAACAGGTGAAGTTATGTTAGTTGAGCTTCTTTAACAACTTAGGTTGAAGTATCTTTAATACATTCTTAAACAATCAATGAAGAGAGTTTGTTTACTGTTTTTGAGTAAGTCAGGCATTTGTGCACTTTTGTAATGAAATGTTTTTATTAAATTTCCCCAACTCCTAGCGAAATAAAGATGTTCTGATCTTGAAGGTGTTTTTATAAATTATTATTTGATTTTGTTTTGCTAAAGAAACTTAAACTATGGGTGATTGTTTTAATCAGAAAGCCCTTTAGATGTTCAGTCTAGTGATGCTGCATTTAAAACTACACCCACAAAATGAGCTATCGGCAGAGCTCCCTGTCCAGTATTAAAATGTGCTGAAGGTCAAAATGTACCGTTACTATAACATTTCTCTTACGGCTTTGTTCACAGACTATTTGTATTAAGAGAGTATTGAACGGAAGACTTCTAACAGCCGGGCATAGGCTCCGCCATGCTGAGAGCAGGGTGAGGAGGCCATGTTCGATGACAGTCGTGGGGCTGTCCACAGATCACCATCGCTACAAGTCAGGTAAAACATACTCCCCGAGACTAAGAGGCTAGCATAACTTGTTGATGTGCTACAGAGCGCTTGAGGTTGACTGGGGGATGACTTCATGTTCATGTTCATGCTCATGTTCATGTTCATGTTGCTGATGCAAACATTAGATGTTTAGCTAATGGTCATCAACCTTGGTTAAATGTTTTAACACAAGGATTAGGAGTGGGGAAGGTTACTTAAAGGAAGTAACCCATATTAGCACGGAGAGAGGATGAGAATACCATCGTGATAATCAAATGGAGGGTAATACTCTCAAAGCCCCGGTACAGATTCAAACCTTGACTTCCCAGTCGTCACTGACATTCCAGTCTTGTGGGCCTGACGATGGGACCGGCGTTTAGAAAGTGACATAGAATAAAAAAACATCAATGCCCCAGAAGTAATTGAAATATGTTTTTAATAAATAAATTTAAAAGTTCTTAATCATCTTATAACCAAATTGTATTCATAAATACACAACATAGAAAAATAGCATCATGATGAACGTGTTACAGCCACTGGCCGGGTCTGTAGTCTCTCCACCATGATCCAGCCCTACTCCTCCTCCATACTCCTACACACTCCCTTCAGCGACATGTTCCTTGCTCCCCCGCCCCACGTGAATATCCAACATCTGTAAAATAAATCTAGTAATTCAAACTAAATTTAATAAAATAAATAGAACAATCACAATCTATTATAAACTGATTACATTATTAGCATACAGCTCGAATGGGTAGTAGGACAATGTATGTCCCCCGATCTAGGCTCTGTTTGTTTCAAGGTCGAGTGCGTTGTCTCTCACGCCCGAGCTCATGTCGGGATGATTGTTGTTGTGTGTAGCAGTCTCGGGCAGAGTGCGTGCGGGGGACTCTAGCCACGATGCCTCACCAGTTTGGGCTGCCCTCCATGGCGCACAGCGTTCAGCAGTCCCCGCCCTCTCCCCCGCTGGTGTTTGATCGATACAACTCCATCATGTACCGGCCCGAGGAGCAGCGACTCACCCGTGAGGCCATGGAGAGGTAACGCTAATACTAGTACTTTCCTCGGTCATGTGGAGCTCATGTCACGCTCGGGGCGCTGATAGTTCCGGACACACCTCAGACAATGCATCCATGAGGCCATGGAGAGGTAACGCTAATACTGGTACTTCATCAGTCACGCTTGGGGCGCTGATAGTTCCGGACACACACCTCGCACAACGCATCCATGTTCTTAGTTCATGGTGGTCAAAAACTGGGAAAACTGAAATTTCAGGGAATTTAATTAGAAATAAGACCCGCTTAGTTGGCCACGTGGTCAAACACTCTACTATTACAGTAGATTAGACGGCTGATGATGGCGATATCAAGGTTTGAATCTTGGTCGGGTGTATTGAATTTTTTCCGCAAAATGGTTTTCTACTCTCCTTCAACACAAATGCTGGTACACTTTCTCTAAATATAACCTTCCTAATCTCTAACACATTATCTTAATTAGTACATAAGCGTATAATCCTAATGGATATTAAGGCGCAGTGCTAAAAAAAAATTAGAAATAATGAAAAATCAATGAATTTAAATATTGGATTAAAACAAGAGATTGGTCAAATTCAAATCTTAAATTTCCTTTTGAAGTTCTAATACAAATTCAAATCATAGGGAATTAATTTCGATATCAGAGGCTTTGTAGCCACTTTGGTATTCAAAGTGTTGACACTTTGGTAAATTATCCTTTTCGAGTGACAGTGGAAGGGTGTCTTAGGTAACACACAATTTAAAATGGAATAAGTACCCGTTATCTTTGGTTTTACAACTTATTGCCATCTTATGTAATGCGGAATGACGGACGTTCAAGTATACATTTATTAACAGTTATTTTTGGATGGTGAGGAAAATAAAATAATTTCCTTGATGGTCAAGATTGTTGAGACGTATTCTCCAAACAATAAAGGACTTGGGTTTGTGTCTGGTTGGTGTGGTGATGCAGTCTTTATGTTGGTTATAACACGGTTTTGGGGAGCTCTCGTGCTAAACAAACCTTGTTGACAGGTAAATTTACATCAGAGGAGCCTTTTAGTAAATATGGTAGACAATGATTGGAAAGGTACCCGCCTCGGTGGCGTAGTTGGCTAACGCGCTTGTCGTGTTGAAGCTCGACTGCTGAGGACGGGGAGATCGAGGTTCGAATCTCGGTCGGGTGAACTGGGGGTGGTTTTTCCTAAATGGTTTTCCACTCTCCCTCCACGCAAATGCGGGTTCACTTCCTCTAATTCAACCTTCCCAATTCCTAATACATTAGAGTAATTAGTACTTAAAGCGTATAACCCGAACGGGTAGTAAGACGCGGTGCTAAAATATATAAATATATTGGAAAGGTGAATTGAAAACATATAAAAGGAAAGAACACAATATGGTTTTTACAATGAAAATAAGAACAAAATTTACACTTTATTTCCTCTTTCAGGAAGTTGTGTTGCATTATTAAACTCCTTCCTGGTGAGTTTCGATAGAATGAATATGTTTAGTGTGAATATACCTACTGGGCCAGCTGTGCTCTATTTTGTTTGTAGTTAATTATAGTCATTAGCACTAGGTGTCAGCACCGCATTGACCCTTCTCTCTTCGTGGCTCTGGGCTCGCCTACCCCGCGCTTTTTCTTAGTATAACGGGAAAAACAGTGTTCAAGCGTCTCTTAGTCTCGGGGTACACAGCCTTGAAACTCCCTTGTGTGAAATAATTATTAAGTGCTCAAGACTCAAGATTGAGGCGCCCCAGATATCGTCTCATCACTCCAGGTACTCTGTCACCATTCGCAAAGGTAGGCTCATAGTTTAAATTAATTGTTTCTCTGTGTGATAATTAAAGTGTGTGACAAAATCTCGCCTGTTAACAACGCACATAACAGAAACTAAGGTCTGGGGATTAGGTGGTAACGACACCTCTTTGACCAGTGGCAGCAGTGTAAAGTATGAACTGTGTTCTTTTCATTGTAAAAGCCATATTGTATCTTTTATACGTTTTCCCCCACCTTTCCTGTATCTTTTCCAAATATAAATAACAAAACACCTCTAAAAGGGAGAGTAGATTAGTAACTTCAAGTTGTCTGCCCTTCTTGTACAAATTTAAATGTAACCACCAGTCAATATAATCTGCGCCGTTATCGCAGGTATCTGCACGAGAGGAGTGATATGGTGATAGTAATACTGCACGCCAAGGTGGCGCAAAAGTCCTACGGCAATGAGAAGCGCTTCTTCTGCCCGCCACCGTGCATCTACCTGTTCGGCGAGGGATGGCGCCTTCGTCAGGAACAAATGTTGCGCCAAGGGGAAACCGAGCAGGCGGCGCAGCTGTGCGCCTTCATTGGTATCGGCAACTCGGACCAGGACATGCAGCAGCTGGACCTCAACAACGGCAAGCAGTATTGCGCCGCCAAGACTCTTTACATCTCTGACTCGGACAAGCGCAAACACTTCATGCTGTCGGTGAAAATGTTCTATGGCAATGGGCATGACATAGGCGTCTTCCACAGTAAGCGCATCAAGGTTATCTCGAAACCCTCCAAGAAGAAACAGTCGCTCAAAAACGCTGACCTGTGCATTGCCAGCGGCACCAAGGTATGTCTTTCGGGGGGCACTAATAAACTGAGCGTGTACTTATGTTTAGATATTTCATGTTTTATTATTCAAGATGGCTAGAATATGAATATTTTAACCTCAATTTTCTAATTTGAACTCAAATATTGGAAAAAAATGATTAATATACAATAGAATAGAAATATAGCTACTAAATGTTAACTTATTTTTGTTATAATTAATGCATTCGTTATAACATGTATACATTCAATCAAATGTTAAATCACTGGTCTGGGGACTGGTTGTTAAGTTTGTCTTATAATTATGTTGTGGCTGAACTACAATGAGCAATATTAGAGCTATAAACAAATTGAAAATAAATACTTTGAATCTAGAATCTGAAATGTTCTCGAACTTTCAACATTCAAATATTACGTATTTGCAAGTTCCCTCACTTATTGTTGTTAAGGTGGCGTTGTTCAATCGCCTCCGCTCCCAGACGGTGAGCACGAGGTACCTGCATGTGGAGAATGGCAACTTCCACGCGAGCTCCACTCAGTGGGGGGCCTTCACCATCCATCTCCTGGACGACAACGAGTCAGAGTCTGAAGAGTTTGCGGTGCGCGACGGCTATGTGCACTACGGCAGTACCGTCAAGCTGGTGTGTAGCGTGACGGGCATGGCTCTTCCACGACTCATCATCCGCAAGGTGGACAAGCAGATGGCGCTCTTGGAGGCGGACGATCCCGTGTCACAGCTACACAAGTGTGCCTTTTACATGAAGGACACAGAAAGGATGTACCTGTGCCTGTCCCAGGAAAGGATCATCCAGTTCCAGGCCACGCCTTGCCCCAAGGAACCCAACAAGGAGATGATCAACGACGGAGCCTGCTGGACCATCATCAGCACGGACAAGGCCGAGTACCAGTTCTACGAGGGGATGGGCCCTGTGCGGTCACCTGTCACCCCCGTACCGGTGGTCCACAGTCTGCATTTGAACGGGGGCGGCGATGTGGCCATGTTGGAGCTCACCGGTGAGAACTTCACCCCGAGTCTCCAAGTGTGGTTTGGCGATGTGGAGGCAGAGACGATGTATCGTTGTCAGGAGAGCATGCTCTGTGTGGTGCCAGAGATCTCCTCGTTTCGAGAGGAGTGGCTGTGGGTCCGGCAGCCCACCCAGGTGCCGGTCTCGCTCGTAAGGAATGACGGGATCATATACGCGACGGGGCTGACGTTCACCTACACGCCTGAGCCAGGGCCGCGGCCCCACTGCCCCCCGGCAGATGACATCATGCGAAGTGCGGTCCAGCCGGGGCGCCTCCAGCCGCTCACTGACGTGCCGTGGAACCAGCACCAGCCCCCTGCGGGGCCCATGTAGAGTTAGGACATTGTGTAAAGGTGTGCATGTCACTTAATGTGAAACATAGGACACACCTCTATGTGCAGGTGTAATTAAGTGTGCGCAGTTAACAAATGGGTCAGGAAGGTCAAATTAACATGTTGGAATGTTGCAATATTCACTATAAAATTTCAGGTGGAAAATATGAGTAAATGGCAAACATTTTGGAAGAAAACACTCAACTTTATTGCAGTGTAGGTTTGCTAATCAACTGTCTGCGTTGTTAGGTAAGATTGGTACTCTCTGATTTTCATAGGAAGCTTGTTATTTGAAAACTGATATTTCACATTGCCACGATGGTGGTAAAATATTACATTTAAATTTATATTCTTATTCTATTTACTTTGGAAAAATGGCACCAAACTGCTGGAAACTAAACAATGAAAAAAAGGATAGAAGGACCAGAGAACTTCAGGCCTCAAAGTTCACCATTAAAACACATAAATAATAGTCTAGTCTGTGTTTTATTCTCTTCTGTTGAAGAAAGGGACTGATTTCCCCCAAACAATATGTAATTATGTGGTTTGTTGTATTTAAATTGTGAACTTTGCTGGTCAGTGTGTAGCCCTTCTGTCTAATCTCCTTTTATTGTTTATTTTAGTCCATATAGTTAATTATATAAAGGGAAGCTATACATTAATCCATAAGGAAGAATTGTTTAAAACTATTGATAAATTTTATATGAACTTTATAAGACATATTTGCCAATCTTAAGTGGATTTCTATCGATTTTGGTGTTTGAAAGTGGGTTTCCTATAAAAATCAGGGGCTACTTCTGATCCTAGTATAAGGGGGAGGATCCTCTACCAACGCCTCAGTAGCCTCATCTCGTAAGTTTATTACCCGCCACGTAATGCGACTCTTGTCCTCTCGGGTCCTTGTTTGCAGATAATTGGACAACAAGTCTGGATGTGATTGACGAGTGTTTGTGTACCGAGACTCCTTTACAAAATACGTCTCATTTACGTGTGTGAGTATACGAGACGTAAGTTTGTCCATGACATTTACAGGACTGTTTAGTAAAGAAGCAATGTTATTCTCAATGAGTGGTGTTGGCCACTTTATTATTGTGCAAACCTCACCTTTGATTGGTTTATTGTCGAGTTACCTTGGTAACGTATTCATCACAGTGCTCGTGTTCTTAGCGGGAAGGTGGATAGTACTGAACCAGGAGTTTCGTTACATTGAGGTAACCTCACGTCTTGCAAAGGAAAGTTTTATCTTCACTTTATCTCGATTGACGGACATACTCGCTTTCAGTTCGGTCGGAAGGTGGTTTGTTGAGGGTATTAAGGTGATACTGGAAACCTCTAATAACCAGCTTTGAAAACGTCAGATTGGTCTAATATATTTATTTAAAATTGACCACATGAAAACAAGATAAAAACAATGCTGTTTCCCAATAGTAACTATAGTTTCTTCTGAGATGATATCGAGTGTAGTTCACGTAACGCTCTTCAGGGGGAAAAGCTACAAACACAATTATGACACACATATTTCACACTGTACACTGCTGCCCCTGGACAGAAGAGAGGAACACATGGTTCAGATGGAAAGGCACTTTCTCAAATATGGATCTTAAGTTCGGAATAAGCTTATTGTCACTGTTTCTATCTCAACTTATGCTGGAACCACGATCAACTTAACATAATGATGACTCACTCTCGTGGGTTTTAAATATTGCATTTACTCGCATATATTTCACACGCTTTTTTGACCAAAAAAATTGGGGAGCGTAATATGATTTGTGAGGAAGAATATTTGTTAGTGGACACAGCGAGATACCTCATGAATGTATGTTGATAAATTACACATTGTAAGGGAGTACTACTGTGGAACTTTGTTATGTAGATATCAATGCAATACAATCATCTTTCAAGGCAGATGGTGACCTGGCGGTCTAGAGGTAAGGTGTCAGACTTCTGTGCTGGAGGGCTAGAGGTAAGGTGTCAGACTTTTGTGCTGGAGGGCTAGAGGTAAGGTGTCAGACTTTTGTGCTGGAGGGCCAGGGTTCAATCCTCGGTCCCGACACAGATTTATCTGATTACCAAACCGTTCCTTCACCTCTGACAAGACGTCTTGCGAATATGGGGAATGACAGGCCTCCACCGTGGTTCGGATTCCACGTTAAACTGTAGGTCCTCCATTTCATCTCACAATCACCCTATCATTACACATTAGTGTAAGTGTGTATAACCCGAGCGGGTAGTAAGACGCAGTGCTAATAATAATCTTTCAAAGCAGATCAACTCCAAAAAGAAAGCAGTGCTTACCACCCTGATAATAACAAGACCAGAAATAACCGACTACCTGTCAGAAACCAGTGTTGTGTCAGGCCGATCTGGGATTATTTACAACTAGAACAAGGCCTTCACCTACCATCACCTTCACCTGCCAATAAGCTTCAATTGCAAATACTGCAAGCCTAATCACTCTTAACTGCTAACATTTCATTTCCATGTTTATTTTGTTTACTAATTCTTTGGCGTTATTTTACTCACATGTTTATATTATTATTATTACTTTTATATTAAATTAATCTTGAGCATACATTATCTTTATTTACTTTACATCATATTAATGCTGAATTGCTCTTGATTCTGCATTTAGAAACTTCATCTCGAATATTATTCTTTAAATTTAGATGTCCATATCTAAGTGTCCTATCATTCTTTACCATTTTCCATTTTCTTCCATTTGTATTTTACATTAACATTATTAAGGAAGTTGCATTTCACACTCCATCCTGATGAGTTCTGATAATAAAAACTCTAGATCGAGTGATTGGGCGGTAACGATTGACTTTCTTAAAGAGGTAGCCATTACGTCTGTCCTTTGACAGTAGTGTAAAGTGTGAACTGTGTTCTTCTTTTGTTTGTAAAAATCATATTGTATTTGTTCCTTTTTATGTTTCTATCCACCTTTCATGTTCCTCCTTACAAATATAACGAAACATATTTCAACAAAGGCAATATGGCGCCAAACGGCTGTATTAAACTAAACAGTGAATAGAGAATAGAAGGTCGAGGCTTAAACACTAACAAGAAAATTGTAGGCCTCAAAGTCCACAATAAGAACACTAAAACACACAATTATATAATTTTGTGGGTACAACAGAATAGAATAAAACACAGAGTGGAGTATGGCAGCCTGGCTATGGGTTGACATGGTCACTTGGATACTGTTGTCTGTCTTAAGTAACACTGACCTACCTCTAGCCAGGCTGCCCTAGTCCACTCTGTTTTTTATTCTATTATACTGGAGAAGGGGTCTACCTTCAAACATTCATATTTATATGTTGTTTTTATGTTTTATTCTCAAAAATATAAAAGGGGTTTTCCTTAAAGAAATATTAGTAAATATAAAGATTATATCCTGAGCATACTTTCTCCTTATACGCATTTGTTTTTTAAATATGTAACTATTTAATCAATGAAAACAAGTTTTTTTTTACTATTTGAATATTTTGTGAGCATTTTAGGTGATTTCTTTGCTAGCTTTTTAAAAAAATACCTAAAAAATATTAATCTGATAAAATTAAAGTCTTTGTTTTTAAAACATTTTTAAATTGTGCCACTACTTCACAAGAGCGTGGAAGATTGTTTGATATCGGCCATCTTAAGAATATTTGAAGGATCTAATAAGGAATTGTCGCTTTGCGGGCGACAGCCAAGTTTTTCATTCGATATTATTTATTTGTACATAAAACTTGGTTATTTTTCAAACAACTATTTATTTTTAATTTCAATAAACTTAAAGACATGTATTTGGGGATGTTTTGCGGTGGTTAATCACATTTGTAAAGTTGCTCACTTGTGTATAGAACCTTCGATACAAAGAAAAGTTCACACGTAGCCAGCCGATGTGTTAATATTCGTACATTTACATCTAACTTTGAGATGTAATTTTAAACCTCCCTACATTTCAAAGTAATGTTTCTGAACAAATACATTGTGCTTTATGAATCATTCGAAACTTGTATTTATTTGCTCGGTAGAAGAGTGGGATCAATCCAACCTCATATTTATCGATTAGTTTAGGGAGGATGTAATTTGTACTATCTATGTTGTTAAATATTATTTTGTTAATATAAAGCTCAAATAGTTTAACATATATATTCTAGGGGTGTGCCAAGGTCATTTTTAGATTTGAAGTGAACTCCAAAGTATAAAATATTCTCAAAAGAAAGATTTAAGTTAGAATATTTCCAAGGCCGTAGCCAGCCAATAATTTTAGTTGTGGGGGGGCTGGTGAGCAACCCCTCCCCCATTGCCAGAGGCTAGAAAAAGATTCTAAATGATAAACAGTTTTAAAAGCTATCTGGAGTGTTTTTTATGCAAACATAACAACATAATTGCCGAAGGCTATAAATAATTATAGATACTAAACACTTCTAGAAGTTCTTTTTATGGTAACACATACCCCTAATTTGTACTTTTATCTTAATTTTTTTGTTTGAACCATTAATAAAGCCATATATATATTTTGTTCATAACATTTGGGGGGGCTCTAACCCCCAAACTGCCTGACTACGGCCTTGAATATTTCTTTGTTGACGCTTGAAAAAAAGTTTACTGTGTTCTTATTTATTTAATTCTATGCAGTAAAATAACTTGGAAAATGTGGTATTTTATTCTAATTTATTAACTTAAGTTTTTATCACAAAATGAAATTCAATAATAATAACTTCAGATTTTTCATATGAATATTAATTTGTAATGTTTTTGGAATAGATTTGAGTTAAATCCACTATTTTATGAACCCAAATCTTGGACAAAATCGTGAACATAAGAGGAAACATAAATATAATAGAACAGTGGAAAACACAATTAGTAACTAAATGCTAACGTTCTTTCTTATGATATACTCACTATAACATTCACACATAGTCAAGTGTCAACAACCAGACCCCAGACCAGTAATTTAAGTTCATCCTACAATTGGTTCTGAACCGCCAATAAGCAATATTAGAACTCTAAAACAAAGGATTTGAGTCATGACTCATGAATATCCTTAAGGATTTGAGGGTCCATCCCTACTTGCAAAGTTCTGCACACTCCTAATGCATTTCCTTTAAAAGTGTCTCCATAACATAACTTGCGGCAAGATGCTGCCACTTGTATTAGTCAAAGTGTAAATATGTAATTTTTGTCGAGTTGTCAGCTCTCTGTGTCGCATCTCACACCTGTGTGCGGGAATATTTCCAAAATATATATATATATATATACATATGGTACTTTGTATATGTTAGTTTGTAAGTTGTATATACATCATAATTAAACTGTGTCAGATTTATTTTGTATTTATGAATCCAATGTATGTCCACATTCGACGATACAGTAAAGAAACCTGTCCAACCTGCAGCCAGTGTGACTCCTACCATACCTGACTGTCGTGTGATGTGATCACACATTGCAAATCATATCACTTAACAGTTGTAAGTGTCGACACATCACACACTTTGTCAACTACCAACTAATAAAAATCAATATACTGTCTTCACTGTTTTTATTTACACTCTGTTTGATCACCTCGAACATTTATTTTGTTGATGGCACAATTTGAGCTAAATTCAACCTACCTGCCTCAGCGGCCGCCTGGTCTAACTCTCGTGTTAGTCTAGACTGCCTGCTTCAGCGGCCGCTTGGTCTAACTCTCGTGTTAGTCTAGACTGCCTGCTTCAGCGGCCGCTTGGTCTAACTCTCGCGTTAGTCCAACCTACCTGCTCTCAGCGGCCGCTTGGTCTAACTCTCGCGTTAGTCCAACCTACCTGCTTCAGCGGCCGCTTGGTCTAACTCTCGCGTTAGTCTAGACTGCCGATGATGGGGAGATTAAGGTTCAAACTTCAGTAGGATGTACTGGGGTGGTTTTAACTAAATGGTTTTCTATGGTCCCTCCATGCAAATGCGAATACACTTCTTATAAAATATAACCTCCCTAATTCCATTGCCATATAACCTGAAAGGGTAGTAAGACATGGTGGTTGAAAAATAAACCTTTCACCCAGGGTAGCACTACTTAACATAACCATAGATACAAGTATGAACCTGATATTAGGATGAACCTGATATTCAGAGCAGAGCATTGGGCTAGGTCATGGTCAACAGTAGATAGGTATCACTGGGCGATAAGATAGTGCTGTTGGCTGTACTAATTAACAATGACTCAAGATGTAAATATAATTACCATATTTTATTAAACACCATAAATCTGTACACATGTTGCTAAATACACACTCATGCCAAAATTACAAACACATTAAAATGCTAAGTTAAGTTATACCAAGAAATATCATTTATAACAAAAGAATGGACGGACATTTTTCAACAAAAATACAATTTTTAACTTGGTAAGAATTCTATGTTTACATGTACACACTTTAAAATATACTAGACGAGTTTTTGCGATTGAATTGGTTACGTCTTGATGCCGAGTGTTATCAACCAAGCGGTTATGATAGTTGGAGGGCTAAAAGGACTTTTGAGGTGTGTTTCGTAAACAAAGATCTTGATTCCAGTTGATAGGTTACTATAGTAATTTTTTTTAATTGCTAAAGTACAGAGAGACGCTGAGCACACATGATATAAATAGGCCGAATCACAGACAGTAAAATGGCACCCAAAGCCGTTTTCATACTCTGCTTTTGAGCGTGTTATGGTGGAAGAGCAGAACAGGTGTCTCCTACTGTCTGTAGTTCAAATTGTGCTTTTTTTATTCATAACTAGTCATTTCTAGTACCTCCCACAAATAATAACCTAGAACGTGTTTTAGTTATGATATGGCTCCAATATTTTGGCCTACACAACATTACTTTTTAAAAATTTCAAAAAAAGAATTCGCAGATAATAAGTGGTGTAGATACACTTTAATGTTAAGGTACAACAATATTATTTTTTAGTTAACAAATATCATGTGTTGTAAATATTTTATAAGTAGTAATTGTGTCCAAGGTTTTGAGCTATATAATTGTCCATCTTGAATTCATAATTAAAATGTTATCTTGAGGGGTCTTGGCGTTTTAAAATTGGAGCACAATTTCCAGAGAACATCGGTTGAAGCAAAGGAAAGCGTTTGACAACTAAGTTTGGGATCGTCTCGATCGTTAACGCTCCTAACCAGCAGCAATACCACGAGCGAGAAAACACTCGGGGTCTTAAGCAGTGATACCAATTTGAACGCAAGAACTCGCCTATTAACAGTTTGTTAATATCGAAGGTCATAAGTTAAATGCAGACTCCATTTAGTGCAAATCGAGGACTTTCTTCACAGTTGGAACACTCGTCACTGGCACCCGCCATGCAAATAATACCCCAGTAGTTATAGATTTATTTATTCTCAACTTAACACTCTTCAGAATATATTTGGTAGTAAAATAAATACATATACAATAATTTGTAATCAGTTTTAATATATAAATCTTGTTTTTTCCAACAACAAGCAATAACATAACAAATCAAAATACAGCTAAGATTGCACTAGACCTTGTGATGTTTCAATAACTCATAGCAGTAAACAAACACAACATAGAACATAAGAACGTAAGTTTCATCAGAATTCTCCGAGAACCTGCATGTCCGCATGAAGCAATGTTAGTAGACACCTACATTGTTTCAGAGCATAAATACCACAATTGATAAATTAGACTTCTATACACCAAATGACCTTGAAACTTTAATAGCCTGTTTCCTTTGGTCCAGGATAGTCGATATAATCTCTCTTATAAGGTAGGTAATATATATTTGGTTGAAGGTAAAGAAAAGGTTGATAAAAAATCATATCAAAGGGAACAAATACAATACGGCTGTTACAATTAAAAAACAGCACACTATACACTGCTGCCACTGGACAAAGATGTAATAGCTGCTTCTTGAAGAAAATCAAGTCACTGGCCGATCCCCTGACCTAAGTACATAATTATTTTAAGGGAAAATTGAACAAATACAATATAACATGTGTGAACTGTGGTTTCAGTCCAGTGGCAGCAGTGTATAGTGTAAACTGTGATTTTTGTCTAGCGGCAGAAGTGTTAAGTGTGAACTGTCTTCCTCTCTGTCCAGTTAAAGCAGTGTAAATGGTTCCATCTGTTAATCTTCAAGGCTATTTTGTGTTTGCTTCTTTGTGCTGCTATTAATATTTAATGCAACATCTACCTTTTTTTTTTTAAATAAAATTTCTCTAGAAACATAAATTTGTTAGGTACCGTATCACATTTTCATAACCTAAATATCAGTGGAATCCAAACGTATCAAAGGTCAAGTTATTTACAGATTTACAAAATGTAAAACTAATAAAAGTCTTTTATAGACATTTAAACAATTCCCGACAGTTAACAGTATCCACCATTTTATTTTACACGCCCAAAGTGAATTAAAACAACCCTGATGGGTATTAGTTTTTAAAAATATGTATAAATATATGTATTTATTAAAATATAAGAAATAAACAAATAAAGCTAACATAGTCCATACAAAAATAAAATTTTAATTTTACCTATATAACTTTTATAAGCAAGCAACACTGCAATTGTTTGTGTCAACATTTTGTGGTCCTCTCAAAAAATATTTCAGTTGGGCTTTTGAAATAACTCAAAACATCCTCACTTAGAATAAGCAAGTCCAACAATCTGTTGCCGCTTTTTTTTTAAGATAAAATTATAGTTTTGATAGTTCCTTCAGTATAATTACAACCGCACATGTGAATAATATTGACGGCAACAAATCTATCATGACATGTAAGTTGGGTCATAGCTATCATATTTTTTCGAGCACTGTAAAACAAAAACTAGATTATATTTTTCACTAATGGATGGAATCACAGTTAGATGACCTGATAAAGTCACGGAGATTCTTTGTAAGTAGTTATGTGATCTTACATAACCTTAAATAATATTCACCATGTTTTGCAAGCTAGAATTTCAGGATGAAAATAAACATTCAGGTGGTTGAATAGCTCGAATAGGCAGTCATTGACAGTAGAATTAATATTGATTAACTTTTAACAAAATACTAAATACTGTAGTAAATAAATATAAAACTTAGTCCAACGCATGTTTCGCAACCCTTCAGCACAAACACATATTACTAAATGTTATTGAATAATAAAGGAATGCGAAGTTGACATTTTCAATTCAAAGTTAAGTTGATTCAAATACATGAACTTATTTTACTGCGAAAATATATATGAAAATGTTAAATGTCAGCAAAAAAATATTATATGTAGCATAAAAGATGGATCTAATATCGTATTCTTCAAATCTGAATCTTAAATACAAATTTAAATTACAATACAATTGAAATATTTGAAATTGAAGTTTTTTTAAAAAGTCAGGTTTCACCGACACACTATTTTGTTGGTCATCTGTTATGTCATAAAAAAACAAAGAGAACCCTTTTTGAATAAATAAATCATATTTGAACAATATTAGCCCTTTTTTTATTATTTTGTTACTTTACCCCACACAAGCCTATAAAATTACTGTTACCATTGCTTAAAATTTTGGTTTCCAGTAACGGTCTCCATAATTGTATTTAGGTTCTCTTTTTGAGATTTTTATGAAACTCGAATCTCTCGAATACCAGAGGATTTTATCCTAAAATGATAAATTAAGTTACTTTCACAACATGTAATTTATTTTATATTTTTGTCGTGTGCACATTAATTTTTGATGTACTTAACTCCAAATTACCAAAATTTAACATAAATGTATATTTAAACTTTTTATTGGCTAAGCTCCGTAGTTAAATTCAAAATTTTACTTTCGAATTGAAGTCGAAGAGGACAAGTATTTAACACAAAGTTGAAGTTTTAAAAGGATAAGTCAAAGTTTTCAAAGCTTTGCACATCCCTATTAAATGATTAAAAATGGTTTACTTTTCAAAATAATAAGATAAGAAAGATATTAAATACATATTTTTTGTAATGCATCAACTATTCATCTAAACTGTTGAACGTGTGTCATTAAGTTATAATAAACAACAGTACCGACATCTTGTGCAACAAATTGAACCAAGATATTTTGAAAATGTTGGACAGTCAGAATGTTGTGATGTAAGATAAGGTTGACTGGAAAACACACAATGGTTTCAATATAATTCTGGTGATATTATTCAGATCTTGTTAACGAGACAATCTGATTCGCTTCCAACGAGCGAGTATGGTAAACATGTGTTATGGGCCGGGAAGCAAACTTCCAAGGTTACTCAACATATCCGAGATATCCCTTGTACAGAGAGGGTCGCCGCTCGTTTCTTGCTACAGCCTAGATTGAAGTACACAGGAATTAATGTCTTTAGATCAAATTGGTTGTGTTTAAAACAGGACGAGTTATAGCCCGCGGTTAAATGTCCAGAATGTGTGAGCATTCCAGTATTTCTAACAGTTATTTGGATGAGAGGAAGAGTACAAGGGAGTGTGGAGGAGAGAGGAGAGGACTGAGCCAAGGTGGAGGGGTCCAGTGGCTGGAAGCTGTTCGTCATGGTTATGATTTGTAAAGTTCCCGGTTTTCTCTAGAGATAAACAGCCCGCGTTCTCCAGGTATAGCTGGGGCCAGTTCACAAGAATGTAGTCGAGTGGGCCGGTAGTGTGATTAGAACAGTAGTGGCATTAATTTGCTCGAGAACCGCGACGATTAATTATCCAAGTAGTGACTTCATAACCAGGGCTGTGGAGTCAAAATCAATTTCGGGTGGAGTCGGGGTATGTAATTGTTTTTTATAATATTCCTTACGACCAGTATTTGTAAATTTGATTGACAAATTTATTCAACTATACATTCACAAAGTCAAAGAAGCTTCTCATGAAGTCATCTGTATTGGAGCATTTTACTGCAGTCAGTTTGTTGTTACTAGTTAATATACTTTAGCCATTTAATAAAGAGTCAGAGTCGAAGGCCTGGTGCGCGCACTCCACAGCCTTGGTCGTCACGTGAGCAGTGCAGTAGCGCAGTCCCGAGGAAACTACCGCGGAACTCGTGGCCCATTCTTACTACTGTGACACTTAGACCTCACTCACACTACTGAAACACTCAGCTTCATTCTTGCTATACCGGCCTGACACTAAGATGTACATTTGAAGAGGAATTGCTCCACAATGTTCTGCCTGAAGACGCAACAAGCTCTGCAATACCAGGTCTCACGCAAGAAGGCTCTATCTCCTATCAAGATAAGAACTCGCCTTCGACAAACATTTGACCCATCAAGGAATCTCCCTTTCTCTACACTACAGGTTAAATCTTTGGTCCTGGTTGAGTTCCAGCGTGCCTGCGCGAGTGTGACACTATTTTATCCTGAGCGTGCCGCGCTGCTTGTTCATGTTGGTGAGCATGAGCGATATGTACGAGGTCAAGAGGTCGTCCATCTTGTACCCCAGCGAGGTCTCGCAGAGAAGCTTGGACCCTCTCACCAGGTTGCCGATGGTCATATGGAAGTAGGTGTTGCCCGACGACCAGTTGGAGATGCGCGTGAACGGGTGTGTCACAAGTATCTCCTGGAACACACGTTCGGTGTGAAGGTATACAAACGTAACAACTTTCACATGGCTATGTACGGTAGAACTAGTGTCTTTTCAGTCTTGTATTTTAGGTGAGGGACCAAAAATAGTTTTGAACTTCCAATTTCTCTCTTTTCATAAAGATGCTCTTAAATCCCCATTTTGATATTATCACAGGGGCTGGGTACCAGCAGATATTTCCCCGTTAAAAGTTGAGTTTCAATAAAAAAAATTAGTTTTATTCAAGTCAGAGTAATGGAGAGCAATATTTATATTAATATTTCAAGTCGACTTTCTTTAACAAATCCAAGAATGGGCAGACACAAATATACATTTATAAGATTGGCCATTTTTTTGTGGAAAAAATTTATGATCACACAAAATTTCAGATTTTAACTAAATTTAATATAGTTGCAAAAGCCATGTTTTTAAATAAAACAAAAAATAAATTGACTGTTTTTGCGAAGAAATAATATCTT
>CABFOW010007311.1:0-24942 GCA_902141385.1 Timema californicum | reverse complement strand
TGAATGTGAGAGTGGAGTTTTGGAATGAGCTCAGTGAAGTCTTGAATGTGAGAGTGGAGTTTTGGAATGAGCTCAGTGAAGTATTGAATGCTTGTGAACCAGGAGATGTGAATGGGTGGGTACCCAAAGAGATAATTCAGAGAGAGTGTTAGGAAGGTATGGTGATTACAGGGTGAACGAGAATGGTAATGTGTTAGTGAGTATGTGTTTAGAAAAAGGTTTATTTGTGCCAAACACATGATTTAAGCACAGAGATATTCACCAGTATACGAGACAAAGGGGTGATTTGAGAACAATGATTGGTGTTGTGGTGTATGATGAGAGACTGAGAAGTTTAGTAAAGAATACTAGGGCTGTTCGTGGAGCTGAATATGGAATGAATTACTCCCTAGTGATCTCAGTAGTCCAAATAGGTAGGAATTGCATGAGTATTAAGCAAGTATGAGTGAAAGTGGAAAAGTTGCATGATAAAAGTGTGAGAGCATAATATGAACGATTGCTGGATGAAAAATTGGCTATACAAGAGCATGAATGAAATGTTGAAAAAATGCTAACGATATAGAAAATGCCGGGAACAGAATAAAAGAGACTGTAGCTGAGTGCGAGAAAGTTGCGTGTGGATCTGCGGGGGTGGGAAACTTAAAAAGATAAGAATAGTGGAATGAACAGGTGGAAGAAGCTGTGAGAGAAAAGTAAGAAGCATACAAACAAATGAATGCTTCGAAGAGTGAAACAGAATTTAAGAGGTTGTGGGACATATACAAAAAGAAAGAGATTAATAAAAAGAAAGTAGTAAAGGAGAGTAAAGAGCAAATGAGATTAAAATAAGTAGAAAAAAAGCAGAATATGTTTCAAGGAAATAAGAACCTGTTCTGGAAGTGGGTAAAGAAAACGAAACAAGGAGTACAAGGAAAGACCTATGGCATTCAGAATGGATGTGGTAAGATGATATGGTATGAAAACAGCAGGAAACAGTAAGAAAGCGATTTAGGGAGTATTTTGGACGATTGTATGGTGGGAAATGTATAGAAAGTTGAAGAAAATAGGGAAAAATGTTATGATAAGTGAAAGAATTAATGAGGCTGAGGTGTTAAAAGCTATAAAAGTGTTCAAGAATGACAAAGGAAATGATTGTCAGCTTATTATAAATGGAAAACTGTTAGAACAAGTGAATAATTTTGTGTATCTGTGAAGAATGTTCTGTAAAAATGGAAGGCTGGATGATGAAATCGATAGATGGGTGAATGCATCTCGGAGAGTAGTTGGATGTACGAGGCATATACAGAAAGTAAAAGTAATCGATTTTTACATTTAAAAAAATATGTATTTAAAACAAAATTACAGGATTTTGTTGGCAAAAATTCGATCAAAATGATCCCTTTTCGGTCCCAAAACATAGTGGCCATGATTTTTTTTTGCCTGAAATTGAGGTTTTGAATTTTTTGGAAGATAGGGAACTGGTGCCGCCATTGTGTCTTTTTGTCTCAGGAGTGTAATGAGCCACCCAGGTTTCATCTCCAGTCATAATCGAGCTCAGAAAATCATCACCTTCCAATTCAAAATGTTCAAGGAATTCACGAGCGCTAGCGACCTGATTCACTTTGTGCTGCTCTGTCAATTGTTTTGGGACCCATCTTGCACACAATTTTCGGAATCCCAGCGTTTCTGTAATTGTTTCGTGTAAGAGAGATCTGGAGAGTTGTGGAAACGTCGCAGAAATTTAATCCACTGTCAATCGGCGGTCTTCACGAACAGTTTTCTCAATTTTTTGCACCAACTCATCGGTCAAAATGGAAGGTCTTCCACAGCTTTGATCGTCATGAACGTTCGTTCTGCCTTAATTAAACTCACGACACCACTTAAACACGTTCGCTCGATTAATAGCACCTTCACCATAAACAGTTTTGATCCGTGAAAAAAATTCAGTCGGTGTTTTTTCTTCAGCAAGAAGGAACCTAATGACAGCACACATCTTGCACTTGGCGGGATTTCTTATCGACATATTTCACACAAACGTACATTACAAGGTGAGTTTTCATATTAACGAGATCCGCCTTTGCTAGTTGTGTTCAGAAGAACCCCCACTACCACTCAGTGTTGCCAAATTTGGAAGAAAAAAAAATCTCACATCACGAGAGGGCAACCAGTACTCATACTTTCTGGACGTGCCTCGTATGTGGACTATCGCAAAGCATGAAATAGTATCAAAAGAGGCAAAGGTGGCAGTATATAAAAGTATGTTGATCTGAAGCCTGGGTTTGTCAGGAGAAAAACAAGAGCAAGGTGAATGCAGGTTTGGAATGCGATATCTAAGAAATATATTTGAAAAAACTTGTATGGACAGAGTCGGTAATAAATGAGTGCTGAAGGAGTCCAAAAAGAATCCAAAAGGTAATTGTGAAAGAAATGTATTGAGTTGGTTTAGGCATGTTGAGAGGATGAGTGTGGATCGAATGATAAAGCAAATATAGTGTGTGGATCAAAATTAAGGGGTAATCTATGTAATACGTGGTTAAATGTTGTAGACGGATGTGTGAAAGAGAGAAACATTAATAGTTTTAAGAATAAAAGCGAATGTATGACTCGGTGTGTGGATGTTGTTGAAGAGAAGGGAGTATGCAAGGATAGGGAAGTGGGGAGAAAGTTAGTGAGGATGGAGTATGTATGGAGGTGTTGTTTTTTAGTTATATGCACAGTTGCTTGCCTATCCCGTAAGGATTAGGTGTGTGTGTATGTACATACAAGTCGTGCGCTGATATAATCAGTTGGTTCAGAAAGTCCAGGTTGACTGTTTCACCAACCTCGGTAGTGACACGCCAATGGTGTGACTTGGTGTCACTCCTACTATTATTGATTCATCCTGAGCTGAAACAATGTAAGCAAAGCCATGTGGAAGTTTATGCTCTGATTTGCTAATGAACGGACTTTTGGCAGTATATAAAAGTATGTTGATCTGAAGCCTGGGTTTGTCAGGAGAAAAACAAGAGCAAGGTGAATGCAGGTTTGGAATAAGACATCTAAGAAATATATTTGAAAAAACTTGTATGGACAGAGTCGGTAATAAATGAGTGCTGAAGGAGTCCAAAAGGAATCCAAAAGGTAATTGTGAAAGAAACGTATTGAGTTGGTTTGGGCATGTTGAGAGGATGAGTGTGGATCGAATGATAAAGCAAATATAGTGTGTTGATCAAAATTAAGGGGTAATCTATGTAATACGTGGTTAAATGTTGTAGACGGATGTGTGAAAGAGAGAAACATTAAAAGTTTTAAGAATAAAAGAAAAGGTATGACTCGGTGTATGGATGTTGTTGAAGAGAAGGGAGTATTCAAGGATAGGGAAGTGTGGAGCAAGTTAGTGAGGATGGAGTATGTATGGAGGTGTTGTTTTTAGTTATATGCACAGTTGCTTGCCTATCTCGTAAGGATTAAATGTGTGTGTATGTATGTATGTATGTATTTATGTATGTATTTATGTATGTATTTATGTATGTATGTATTTATGTATGTATGTATGTATGTATTTATGTATGTATTTATGTATGTATTTATGTATGTATTTATGTACATACAAGTCGTGCGCTGATATAATCAGTTGGTTCAGAAAGTCCAGGTTGACTGTTTCACCAACCTCACTAGTGACACGCCAATGGTGTGACTTGGTGTCACTCCTAATATTATTGATTCATCCTGAGCTGAAACAATGTAAGCAAAGCCATGTGGAAGTTTATGCTCTGATTTGCTAATGAACGGACTTCAACGGTATCCCTAAATCACTAAATAGTCCCTCCTATATAATGTATTTAACTTGTTTTAAAATAATATTAGAAAATTATTATAAGTAAAATTAACTCTTTATTTGATTTAGAAATGATACTTTCAGCTTTGCAAGCGCTTTTCGAATATCAACAAACTCCTGACTCAGCGTTAAGGCACCCCCTGGTACAGTTCTTATCACACGTTAACCTCAAGTCAGCACCGGTTAGTTGACGGTTCATCTTAGCAGTGATTGTTGTTGTGATTGTTGAGTGCTTCCCGTCTATCTATGGCGCTTTCTGAGTCTGTCCCGAGTATTGCTAAACATAAGACAGGAAACTTAAAAGTATTAAAAAATACAAAAATTTGTAGTCGGTCTACTTTGCTATGGTATTGACTATACATGGCCATGACTGTTCCACCAATCATGTAGTTCCTTCGGATAGTGATATGGGAATATTTATTTACTTCAGGTCTCAGGTTAGGATGAATCAATAATAGTGCCCTCATACCTGCACGGGGCAGACAGAAACATCGCTCACTTTGGGATGCAGACCACTCTAGTAGACAAGCGTTAGTTTTAAAAATAAAACATTGTGCCGCATAATCCCCGGGACATTCAATAATGAAAGATAGTTTCCAGATAAATCTTCCATGAGAAGTAAATAAGGCGTCAATAAGTTGTTAATAAAAGTACTTGACAGTCATTATGATAGGAGTGATAGTTTATCTGGAGAGTGTTGTTTGTTGCGTGAGAAATGTTTGTCCCAAGAACATGATTGGTCGAGATTATCATCAGGACAAAAGATGAAAATGTTTTATCGCTAACACTCACTGGCAACAACAATATAATTAGCAACAACTGATAACTAACATATTATTATCTTTTGGGAATCCTCCAAATTTACAATCCCAACAGGACTCTTGTTAAAATTCACATCCAATTCCAAAATTATAAATCTTAATACAAGAATATTTTGAATCGGATTCAAAATTTGAAATCTAAATAGGGCCCAGATCTGGATTCAATGTAATTTAATTTGAAATTATAAAAGTCCTTTTTTTTAAAATAAATAAACATAATTCAGACCAATATTTGATTTGAGTTTTAATTGAATCAATTTCTTTTTTTTTTAACATCGCATCTTACTATTTGTTTTGGTTAGACACATATGTGATAATTAGGCTAATGTTTTAGGGATGAGTAAGGTTGAATTTAAAACAAGTGTACTCACATTTTTGTGGGGGAAGAGTGGAAAACAATTTAGGGAAAAGCTATCCTCAGTACACCAGGACAGGATTAAACCCCTGATCTCCCTGTCACGGTCAGAGTCTATTGCGAGGGTGATGCTTTATAGGAGTGTTTCTCATGGTTTTGTTGATGGAAGACCACCAAATGGAAGTTATGCACACTTGGGGACCACCAGGGGGAAGGAGTATAAGGGAGTGTTAAAGATTATGCAGGAAAAACATTTTTTAGGCGATTCCATTTTATGACTATAAATACCAGACAAAAATTATTTTAATAAATTTAATCGAAAGCAAAAATATCATACAATAACATTAATTAATAAGTGATGTTTTTTTTTAAATATTTTCAACATTTTAAAATTGATAATTGATAAATAATTATTCAGATTTGGTAACTTAAGGTTGATATACGTTTACTTTATCTATGTGACTTATGTCTATTGAGAAAAGAAATACAAAATAGAATGAATATTTCATATTTAATCTTTTGATTTTCAAATTTTTAAATTATATGTGGTCAATATTCTTTGATTAATTTTTAACTATGATACTTTCTGGGATCCACTGCCCCAGACCACACTTTAAAAAACACTGCGTTAGACCACTCAACCACCGAAACGGGCAATTCAAAATTTAAAATTTTGGATTGGCATAGGCTTAGCGAATCTAAACTCAAGATAACCAACCTTCTAACACCTTAGCTCAGTCGGTAGGGTTTCCAACAACTCAATAAAGGGTCCCAGATTCAATTCCTGGTACAGGCAGAAAATAAAAAAAGGTAATATTGTTAAAAATTAGTCTCCGCCATCCAATGTGGTTATGGACTGCGTGCTGTGTCTGTTAGAGAATTAAGTTTGTCTATAAATGAGTTCATAAATTACACATTAAATACTGCCGTTAATAAAAATAGTCCATTTTTGTGTTTTGTTTTAGTTATAAACATGATATTAATATTTCATATGACTATTTTTTTAAAGAATTTCATTTGGGTTGTATGCCTATGTACTAACCACACAAATGTGTTAGGGATTAAGGAGGTTTAATTTTGAGGAAGTGCACCCACATTTCCATGGAAGAAGAGTGGAAAACCATTTAGGAAAAACCATTGTCAATACATCCGATCGAGATCAAGCCCCGATCGTCCCGGCTTCAGCAGTCTAGTCTATTGTCTCCTTAAACTCTGTGGCCACCGAAGCATGTCATATGAATATTTAATAATTAATTTCTTATCATTACAAATGCACACTAACATCTGAAGGAAAAATGTAAATAATGCAAAAGAATGCTAGAAAATGCCTAACAAATTTGTAAACTAGTCCCAGAGCAATTACTTATTTGTAACCAAGTGTGACACGAGTCTTAGAACCGCGAGGAGGTTTCAACAAATGTTACTTGCCGCCAGGACATGAACGAGCCATCCAACTTCCTGGATGGCAGCAGTACCGGTTGCGCGGATAACTCTCTCAACAACCCCCCTTTCACACCCGGCGTGTCTGGGGGTTCCCTCATATCCAGGACTGTATGCATGGACGCTGACCAGTATGCGGGTAAACACTACAACCTGCACAACATGTATGGTTTCACCGAGGCCATCGTTACCAGCACGTGAGTCATATTTCACCAGCATTTGTCTGGACGGAAGATGGAAAACACTCCAATGTATCCGTTAGTGGTGTCTCCTACTTAATCCCTCCTCCTCTGTCTTAATTTGTTAGAAATTGTATCAAAATATTTAAACTTGCAACAAAATTAATATTTTGATCGAATATTGGTCAAAATGAGTACTTACTAATCCTTCAAGTAGCATCCTTAAACCATCCTGGTCTAATGGGATCCATTAATTGTGCAGTGTTTTGTCCGAGATCCGTCAAAAGCGTCCATTTGCGATCTCTCGCTCCTCGTTTGTCGGACTTGGCTCCTATGTGGGCCACTGGAGCGGAGACATCTCGTCATCGTGGGGTGACATGGCCTGGACAGTCCCAGGTGAGGGGTGTACAACTCGTTTAATTTGTAAGGCAGGGGTGTACATATAGTTTAATATGTAGGGAAGGGGTGTACAAATTGTTTACCGTGTGGAGTATGGTGTACAACTTGTTTATTATGTAAGGCAGTGGGTTTGCAACTTGTTTATTATGTAAGGCAGGGGTTTGCAACTTGTTTATTATGTAAGGCAGGGGTTTGCAACTTGTTTATTTATCACTAGTCTAAGTAGAATTATTGCCTAAGATATTAATTTTGTTGAATCCTTGAATCTCAAATATCCTTAAAGAATTGATGATTAAGAAGAGATCACGAGGAGCTAACCCTCGATATATATCATCTCTCTACTCAATACAACTGTTCATTTTATCTCCATAGAGCTGCTTAGTATGAGTCTGTTTGGAATACCTCTGATGGGAGCAGACATCTGCGGTTTCAACGGTAACACCAACAATGCCCTCTGTCAGCGCTGGATGGAACTAGGGGCTTTCTACCCCTTCTCACGCAACCACAACGGCAAAGGATACACGGTAAATAAACATTCCCGCCGAATTGTGACGGAACTATTCAGTTCAAAGAAAGATCAGGTCTTTATCTGACTGAGGATCGGGAGACATTGCAATATATTACAGACACTTCTGCCCTTGTCTCAGGCCCAGGATCCCGCCTCTCTAGGAGAGGACGTAGTCGCAGCCTCAAAGAAAGCCCTTCTTGTTCGCTACTCGCTGCTGCCGTATCTCTATACCTTGTTTTACGAGGCACACACAGATGGCAGCACTGTGGTCACGCCGATCTTCTTTGAGTGAGTGCAAGCTTCAGTTCTTGTCTTAAGAAGTCATTATCTTTCTTAGAAGATTTAGGGAAGAGTCCTTTGAGACCTCAAAACCTTATGGATATTTGAGATTCAAGGATTTGAGAAAATATAGTATTCAAAATATATATTTTCAAAAATTTTGAATTGTAATTTATTCTAAATCTATTAATTTGTATTGGTGGCTTAGCTTAAAAAAATTAGGTATAAGACAAACTTAACAGCCAGACCCCAGACCATTAATGTACCGCTTTGATGGAAAGTTTTATGTATAATATAATGAACATATTATTTAAAACATTGTTAACGTTTAGTTACTAGGTATATATTTTCTACAGCAACTTAAGAATTAATATAGTTGAGTAAAAATGTTATGTTGAGCATGTTTTATAAAATTCAGATTATGGATTCAGATTGGGGAAATAGTGGATCTGTCCTATATTTGTTAAATATACATTTTTATTTTTGATGCTCATATATATATATATATATAATATGATTAGGAATAAATAAATAAATAAACTGGTCAAATGTTGAAAATAAGAGGCAATGTTTCAATATTCACCACATCAATTCTTTGCCTCCCCCAGACTCAAACTTGGGTGTCAGGAAGGGGGAAGGGAGCCATATTTAACGTCCCTCTTCCTAATTTGACTGGCTATTCTAGTCACCACTAAACACAACTACATTATTTTATTTTTCATTTTCAAAATTTAGTACCTCTCAATTTTAAGAGGAGTATATTTGCCCTAGACTGTGATGCAGTTCCTTTTCCTTACATTTTAGACATTTATTTCATCTATAGTCAATTAATATAATATTCACCAGTTAAGAACTTAAAATTTATAATACACTTACTCTCAGCATAATAATAATAATAATAATAATAATAATAATAATAATAATTTCCATTACCTTTATTAAAGTGCTGGCCAACAGTTGTAGGACCTATAACAGGCCAGCACTGAAAGAACACAAGTACCTTACAAATACATCATTATAATTACACGAGAAAATAAGATAAACAAAAATAGATAAATAATGTTATATAATGATTAATAGTTACAGAAAAAAATTAATCAATAATGATAAGAATAAAAAATAACAATAATAACAAATCACTAAAGAATGGTTAAAAGTAGTAACAATATGCAAAAAATAAATCAGAATATTGTAAATTTAAATATTATAGGCAGAACCTCTAAGTGATAAATTATAGATATGGGATTTCCTTAGATAACTCTCTGAGTTTAGCTTTTCTTGTATGATAAATGTCAAATTCGACAAATCTAGAATTGGCGCTATGGATACAACGACCTATAGGGCTCACCTTATAAGAGCTATCGAGAAAAAATAATTTTGGATTACGAGAAGCCCGAGAAGGGATATGAATGCCTACATGATCAAGGGCAAATTTGAAATACATTTTGCTATTAAATATATTAAAAACAAAAAGGGCATCACAATAAAGTATACGCGAGAAGAGCCCTAAGAGGTTTCGAATTCTGTCATAATCATAATAAATCCGGTTACTAAAGTATTTATCATAGCACGCAGCGACAAATTTACTTTGAACATTTTACAACCTAAGAGTCAGTTAAGGTAATGGAATTCCAAGCAACAGTAGCATATTCTGACTTACAGTAGCCCCATGGCTTCTTTGGTGCTGACTGACAACTGACGGCTTTGAAAAGTTACTAAACCAAATTATGTATCCCTACGCCGAACCATATGATCTGCAAAAACATGTGCTTAGCAGCTGTCAGAAGTCAGCTGTGAGCTCTCAGTTAGCACCAAAGAAGCCGTGCTTTTTGTAGATCTAACCAGGGTGTAGTACAGACATAACAAACAGTTAACTTTCTTAAATGATAAAGTAATAAATTTAATAAGTTCAAGTAGTTTCAATGATTGGGAAATTACATGGTCAACATGATAGTGTAAAAAAAGTTTGTTATCAAGAAGAACACCAAGATCATTATATAAAGGGTGTGAACTATGTTTTCATTGCCCAATTTATAAGTAAAAAAGAAAAGATTAGTTTTCCTAGTAAAAGTTATAGATTTGATCTTAGATTTATTAATAGACATTCCATTTTCAAAAGACCATTGTAGAATACCATTTACATCATTATGTAGCTCTATACAATCTGCAATTGATTTGATAATTTTAAATAATTTTACATCATCAGCAAAGAGTAAATAACTAGACGAGTTCAAATATTTACCAATGTCATCAATAATAATAATAATGCCGAATCAAGTTTATAGGAACAGTTTCTGGGAGATTGGAGTCAAAATAGGCTTGTGGGGGCCTCGAAAATAAATTTTCCCCCTTTATAAATCATAGTACTCTGTAGATATAGCATCCCCCCTCCCCCGTTCTTATACCCCTGGGTAATACCTGCAGAGAGAGTGTGGTTTGTCCATCCCTCGATGATTTTCACTGCTGCCATGGTTACTGTCACGCAGGTTCCCCTCGGACGAATCAACCTACTCCATCGACACGGCCTTCATGTGGGGCTCCGGGCTACTCATCGCTCCAGTACTCACGGAGGTGAGGTCCCTGCCGAGACGTGACGGCCAACACTAGTTTCGCTCAATGCTGACCAATTTGTGTGCCAGTACAAACAACTGGAAATGTGACAGTAATAAAATCGTTTGACAGAAAGTTGATATATTCACCAAGAAAGTTTTAAGAATCTTATTTGTGGTACCTGCTTTGATAGCTGTGTGGTTCAACGTGCTACTCTTGCAATAGACTAGACTGCTGAAGATGAGGAAATGTTGGTTCAATCCCAGTCGGTTGTACTGGGGCTGGTTTTCCTAAATGGTTTCCCCACTCTCCCTCCATGCAAATGCAGGTACACTTCCTTTAAGTTAAACCTTATTATTCCTTAAAACATTCGCGTAATTAGTCCATAGGTGTATAATCTGAATGAGTAGTAAGACACAGTGCTAGGAAAAAAAAGATCTGTGGTACTTTTACAATTAAATAATCCCATAGCGAGAAAAATGAATACATTAAAACTCAAAAAATTAATGTGAAGAAACGAAATTTTATTATAAATCATTTACTTCTAACTTCAAATACAAGAATGATTTATGGCTCAAGGTAATTTTGTGCAGAATATAAAAAAAATACTAATCTTATCGGTACTATGAACTTTGCTAACAAACATTCATGGCCTGAAAGCTAATCTAATAACTTTTCAGGCGCGGTCGGTCCATATGGGTATTGAAAGCACTGCCTGAGGTGAAATAAAAACTTATTTCATGTTTACAAATATCTTTTAAATCACAAACTTAACATATTTTATAGTTTTGACAGCATTTATATTGGTCAAGCGTGACTGTGGGTAAGTTCTCGCCACAAGAACCTACTAGAAGCTGACTCAGACTTGTTTCTAAATCATTCAAATGGCAGAAGGTATGAATGAGAAAGAAAGAGGGTAAGAGATATTCTTGTCCTTAAAGGAAAATAAGCAAAACTTGAATTGCCAAGGAGTATTTCGACCATTAAAAGAATAGAATAGTAAAAGATCTGCCGGGTGCTCTTTGTAAATGTTGCTACATGTGCAGTATCAATTTTATGCCAGTCGTGTATTCAGAACGGCTCTAATTGGTATTGATTTGCATTACTCAAGTGGTTTTTATTTCTATAATTTTTTATTCTCTGTAACATATTTGTTTTAACTTAGCATAATTGTATATAGTCAAAAAACAAACAAACAATATATATATGCGTGTCTGGGCCACCTCGCTCGTAGCCCTGTTTGTGGCAATATTAACCAGTACTAATGTGTCGTTGTCGAGGAGACGCCCGAATGTACTCATCATACATCCTTGCCGTGAAGGCTCTTTTCATGTCTTGATGAGGTGAAGAGATGTCGATAGTGTCGAGGTTGTGAAACCAATGGAAGCTCTTAAACATAACTTAAGACTAATTAACCAAGCCCTGATAATTTTCGGGATAATTTCCGTTTCAGGAAAAATTACCCATGATACCAGCTGGAAATAGAACCCAAGAACTCTAGGTTCATAACCAGGTGAACTTACAACTATATTATGAATCCAGTTTTTATTCATTAAAGCCTAAAGATAAAAACAAGCCCTGGAACTTTTTTTTACCCCCGACCCTACACTTAACGCTGCTTGCCCAGCCAAAGGGCCCACCAACTGCCAATGTAACTTTTTAATGAATTTCATGACTAAAATCTCATTCATCACTGGATAACACCCTGAAATATTAGCGACCAGCCAATTTTGACACATTATTATAAAAGTCCCCACAATCTGTCACCAGGCCACGACACAAGTGGACATCTACCTACCGTCGGCACAATGGTACGACTTTTACACTGGCGCCTTGTTGACCTCTGGTGGGGCGGATACGACCCTAGACGCTCCTTTGGACACCATCCCCTTGCTGGTCAGGGGCGGCCACATACTCCCCATGCAGGAGCCCGGGATGACCACCACGGCTTCCCGCAAGAACAACTTCCAGCTGATGGTGGCGAGCGACGAGTCTGGATCTGCCAGTGGCGAACTCTACTGGGATGATGGAGACACTCTTGGTGAGACAGGGAGGGGGAGCTATACTGGGACACTCTTGGTGAGACAAGGAGGAGGAGCTTTTTCTGGGACAGTTTCGGTGAGACAGAGGAGAGGGACCTATACTGGGACACTCTCGGGTGAGACAGGGAGAGGAGCTATACTGGGACACTCTTGGTGAGACAGGGAGAGGGAGCTATACTCGGACACTCTTGGTGAAACAAGGAGAGGGAGCTATACTGGGACACTCTTGGTGAGACAGGGGAGAGGGGAGCTCTACTGGGACACTCTTGGTGAGACAGGGAGGATAGAGCTCTACTGGGACACTCTTGGTGAAACAAGGAGAGGGAGCTATACTGGGACACTCTTGGTGTAGATAAACCAATAATTCTCATTAAATGAACATTTCCACATACATTTTATTTTTTAATATTCAATGATCTACTAATGTTATGTTTGTAACTTGGTGAGCTAACCTTACATCCTGTATCTGCTCACAGAACTTCTCAGCATGAGTCTGTTTGGAATACCTCTGATGGGAGCAGACATCTGCGGCTTCAACGGGGACACAACTGTCCCTCTCTGCCAGCGCTGGATGGAACTAGGAGCCTTCTACCCCTTCTCACGCAACCACAACGGTAAAGGACAGACGGTAGGTCGATATTCCCGCCAAGGTGGTGAACTTTGGAAAATAAACTATTATTAACAATGCAATATATAAAAACCTGAAAAACGACTAGTGTCATTTGCAAGTAAATAATTGATATCTAGACCAAGATGATGTAACAAAACATTAAAAGATCAATATGATGACATGTCGCATGTTTTGATATCCTTATTTTAGGCCCAGGATCCCGCCTCTCTAGGAGATGACGTAGTCGCAGCCTCAAAGAAAGCCCTTCTTGTTCGATACTCGCTGCTGCCGTATCTCTACACCCTGTTCTACAAGGCACACACACAAGGAGAAACTGTCGTCAGGCCAATATTCTTTGAGTGAGCTATAAACACTGTTTGTATACAAGTGAACACCTGATAAACCCCTAACCACTGATTTATGAAGTTTTTACTAGCATAAATCACAGACCACAGTGAAATAAGTTGCATTTGGCCGACATTAAATTATGATAAGAGTCGGCGTAGTCTGTGGATATGGATAGCTCTGATTGGCCGATACTTTCACCAGTTACCACAATGACACTAAACACAACTGGTGAAAAATTGCCCTGTTCACAAGATGGGATGGGTGGCTTGGGGTTAAAGCATTGGTGACCAAAGACAAAGTGTCTTGGGTTCAGCTCTCGTGTCCAGACTGTCAAGTTTCTTACTTAAATGAGTTAGCTATGTATTTGTTTATTGACTCACTTGTCAACTGCTCATGTACAACACTGCCATCTAGTGAGATAATTGTATGCACAAAGTTACAGCGACCCCACACCCCAATCTTCCTTCTAGACTGAACACTCCACTCGTTATTCTGTCGTATGAGTTTCATTTCACACAGTTATGTTATGCTACGATTCGCTCTAAAAGAGAATTTTACCAATGTTTTGTTTTTAATGCAATTTTTACAGAACGACTGTAGTCTAAGGTGTTGTCTAAAATAGTAGTTTTACAACTAGGCCTATCTGTTGTAAAACTGAATAACATGTCTTTATAATTTTTCGTTATTTTTCCCCCCTTAGTAATGAAAGTTTGTGCCGAATAAAACCTTCCTCCATGATGGTCCCTCCTAGCTGTCACGATCCAGGGGTTTATTCCCGTATTGTTGTGTTTGTTCAGGTTTCCGTCGGAGGACTCCACCTACCGAATTGACACGGCGTTCATGTGGGGCCCTGGTCTACTCATAGCGCCTGTGCTACAGGAGGTAGGTCCCTGGTGCAGTCAATGCTGCTGACATTCTACAAACAACTGAAACATGTTTATTGATCAGTGCTATGTAACAACTTGTAGTATTTAGAGTTCCATCAACTTGTTTCTTTCATTTACTCATAGAAACCATTTAAAAAACTAACTTGATTCACACTTTACCTTTTAATAGATCCTTATATTTTATTTAAACATCGTTAATAGCTAAATGTAACAGGGGCGGGTGAGGAGAAGTGTGCTTGGAAATGTCTCCCAGGCATACCAACTGTGCAACTAACCCTGATTAACTTTATTTTCTGCTTCTCAGGGAGTAACGGAGGTGAATATGTACCTTCCCAAAGCGCAGTGGTATGACTTCTACACTCGAGGTTGTGAAACCAATGGAAGCTCTTAAACATAACTTAAGACTAATTAACCAAGCCCTGATAATTTTCGGGATAATTTCCGTTTCAGGAAAAATTACCCATGATACCAGCTGGAAATAGAACCCAAGAACTCTAGGTTCATAACCAGGTGAACTTACAACTATATTATGAATCCAGTTTTTATTCATTAAAGCCTAAAGATAAAAACAAGCCCTGGAACTTTTTTTTACCCCCGACCCTACACTTAACGCTGCTTGCCCAGCCAAAGGGCCCACCAACTGCCAATGTAACTTTTTAATGAATTTCATGACTAAAATCTCATTCATCACTGGATAACACCCTGAAATATTAGCGACCAGCCAATTTTGACACATTATTATAAAAGTCCCCACAATCTGTCACCAGGCCACGACACAAGTGGACATCTACCTACCGTCGGCACAATGGTACGACTTTTACACTGGCGCCTTGTTGACCTCTGGTGGGGCGGATACGACCCTAGACGCTCCTTTGGACACCATCCCCTTGCTGGTCAGGGGCGGCCACATACTCCCCATGCAGGAGCCCGGGATGACCACCACGGCTTCCCGCAAGAACAACTTCCAGCTGATGGTGGCGAGCGACGAGTCTGGATCTGCCAGTGGCGAACTCTACTGGGATGATGGAGACACTCTTGGTGAGACAGGGAGGGGGAGCTATACTGGGACACTCTTGGTGAGACAAGGAGGAGGAGCTTTTTCTGGGACAGTTTCGGTGAGACAGAGGAGAGGGACCTATACTGGGACACTCTTGGGTGAGACAGGGAGAGGAGCTATACTGGGACACTCTTGGTGAGACAGGGAGAGGGAGCTATACTCGGACACTCTTGGTGAAACAAGGAGAGGGAGCTATACTGGGACACTCTTGGTGAGACAGGGAGGATAGAGCTCTACTGGGACACTCTTGGTGAGACAGGGAGGATAGAGCTATACTGGGATACTCTTGGTGAGACAGGGAGGATAGAGCTATACTGGGATACTCTTGGTGAGACAGGGAGGATAGAGCTCTACTGGGACACTCTTGGTGAGACAGGGGAGAGGGGAACTATACTGGGACATTCTTGGTGAGACAAGGAGGATAGAGCTCTACTGGGATACTCTTGGTGAGACAGGGGAGAGGTACCTATACTGGGACACTCTTGGTGAGACAGGGAGGATAGAGCTCTACTGGGACACTCTTGGTGAGACGGGGAGGATAGAGCTCTACTGGGACACTCTTGGTGAGACAGGGAGGATAGAGCTCTACTGGGACACTCTTGGTGAGACAGAGGAGAGGAGCTATACTGGGACACTCTTGGTGAGACAAGGAGAGGGAGCTATACTGGGACACTCTTGGTGAGACAGGGAGGATAGAGCTCTACTGGGACACTCTTGGTGAGACAGGCAAGGGAGAGGGGTGAGCTTATTTCTATCCATGAGAATTTCAAGGCCTTACTTTAAATTTACCTTCCCTATCATTCTTTCCTATATCCAATAATTTAAGTTTAAGATGATCAGTTTTGGTTGTATCCGCCCTCCTCCTTATATCTCCTAGCCTAGGGTCTAAGGCTCCAGTTGTTAATACTAATCTCACAATAACAGGATGTGGAGGGTGAATATTAAGAACATGTTTTATTGAAGGATGGTGTTGATATATTTGTTCTTGATTGGCAACACGATTGTCGAGTGTTTCGCAGGTTGTAAAAATAACAACACAATTCACTCTAGAGTTTGTTTCCGAAGCAGTGACTATTTGCGCAGTAAATTCTCAATTTGCGTAGAGTAAGCAAACATAAATCATGGTTGACGCAATTTTAAAAGTTTCAAAATCACCAGACTTTGTCGGGTTTTTCAGACTAAAAACTGAATTTCCCCAAAATTTTATATGCTAATTTATAAATGAAAACACTCAGAATTTTCATTAATTTCAATTAAATTCTTGGGAATTCTTGTAAAATAACATAAATTGAAGATAAAATTTACGTGTGTAGGAATTAGATCTGCTATAATCTATTTGAAGCAGTCCCCACCTAGAATTTTTTTTTAAAAATTGTATGTCCCAAAAAGTTATTTTGAGTGATCCTCACTTCTTTTCTTCTTCAATAATTAGATGCAAAACTAGAAGCTATCTGGAGTAGTTTTTCACCAGCAAATTTTTTAAACAAGATGCCTTAGGAATTTATTGAATGTTATTTTCCATCAACACATTTTTGAAAATTGGATACTTTTGAAAACTAATTGGAATGGTCCTTGCTTGGATGTTTTTTAAAATATTATATGCACTTAGAAGCTATTTGGGATGGTCCCCTATGGTTTTTTTTAATCTTCTAGTGTCGGTGATCTCTTATTGTTATCATGGTTGGATCCAAACCCATCAGTTGTCTAATATTGGTCTTAAACAATACCCATAAGCATGGTTTCTATGCGTTCTCATGTGTTTGTATTTATCATATAAACAATCGGTATACACAAATGTTTTGTGATGTCTATTATAACTGTATACAGTCCACTTCTACCTAACACATTCAAACCATCATCTTTGTTTGCAGGGACCTATGAGGCGGGGGCATACACCCTGGTGTCCTTCTCGCTCCAGTCTTCTCAGCTGACAGGGACCCCCAAAAAGACAGGATATACTGGAGAGAATATGAACCTGGCAACTATCACAGTCCTGGGAGTGTCCTCCGCATCTTCCGTCACAGCCAATGGTGGCAGTACCACTTTCACTTATGACGGAACTAACAAGGTTTGTGTATCCTGTATCTTCTGTAAGCGCACAAGTATTTTACACTCGACTTGCAAACACTACGCTCTAGTTTACTACGTGAATATCTTATGTGTGTCCGACTTTTTGTTTCTTTAAGACCAAGTAAATGTATCACTTTGTGGCCTAGACTAAGTGTATTCATATTTTGAAATATGATTAGACCCCAACTCACCCGCACCAGAGAAGTTTAAAATTTTTGGGAGACACATTGTCTTTTAGTTTCTTCTTTCTATAACATAATCAAGTTCTTGAGCGTGCGCATGGCATTGACTCAACTTTAGCTAAAGACACGTGGTAGAGGAGGTGAAACGATGACTTTGAAACCTTCACGTTGACTTTGAGAATTGAGATTATTAGGCTCAACAGGTGAGACTCGGTCAAAAGAGAATCATCGGTGTGTATTAACTGCTAGAAAAATTGTTATTTAAAGTCAAGGTTTTCATAATTGTATTCAAAATGCTTTTTTGAGATTTTACGAATCTAGGATTTGAACATACCATCTCCAAAAAATATGCAGCTTTTATTTACAATAGTCAAAATAACATTTTTCTATCAGTTAATACACACCGGTATATATATATTTATTTATTTGAGGTATTTAACATGCATTTTCTGATCCGAGTTATATATCAGCACATGATAATTCCTATGAGCGAGAGCAAAGGGTCTACGAATTTTGGCGGAAAGGGTATTTTCACATATATTCTAGGTTTCTTTTACATGACACAATCAACACGAGTCTGATGGCTTTACTTCCCCTCCAAAGAAAGCTGTGCTCAGGATTTTTACTGCTCAAGAAATATCCTTCAATTCAGGTGGGGTTTGAACCCACGAACATCGAAACCTGAGGCGAGCACTTTACCTCGGGGTCAACATGAATTATATAAACTTGTGTGGTTGTGAGAGTAACAAATCACAAAAAATGACCAAATTGTATCAATCTTATTAATTTACTAAAAAAAAGTCTCCTCTTTGCTGTTTATGATTTTATAGCTAAAACAAACCAAATATAATTTGTCAGTAGCACCAACCTTTAAACAACTTTTTTAAATTAACATTTAAATGCGTTCACTTCTACTGAAGCTGTTTATTTTTTAAAGATTTGTGGATTCGAAACATCTCTAGTTTTTTATTTTAGTGAAGAGGTAAAATATTCCAGAAATTTGATTAAATTCCCAGATTTTTCTAATACTTCTCTCTGACCAAACATATGCCCCAACATGTCCCCGTTTTATTTTCCTTAGATTGAAAAATGACACCTGAACACAGGAATCGAACCCGGGACCTTTGGCTTAGTACGCCAATGCTCCAACCACTGAGCTATCCGGGAGTCATCCTGTGCCCTGGGTCATTCCTCACTCATGTTTTAAGGCAGATTCTGTGATGGATGTGTAGAAATCGTCAGCTACATGTGTGTGTGGTCAATTAATATTATGGGCTATCAGATAGCGCAGCCCCCTTTGACTCGGGAAGGCTATATGCTGCCAACAGTACAATGACTATTTGGCTATTGATATGTGTGTTCATACAGTTGTCATTGTACTATTGGTACTATATAGCCCTCTCGAGTTGAAGATGGCTCATAATCTTAATTTATTTACATCCATTACTGTTTCCAGCCCATGGGCTGGGTCAATCTTTCTATTCAAGACATATATTTTCCACTTCTGGCTGGCTAGGCCTTATAAACCAACTTCAGATTAGGACAGACACAACATCCTATCTCCGGCCCTTAACTTATCAATGTAAAAGGGTAGACCTATATTTTATCAATGATACATTTTTCGGTCGTCCCGGGACCCTATACTCAGTAGGCGGACTCGCTATTGACTGAGCTAAGGTGTCGGATTCATAATCTTAATCGATCACTCACATGTAGCCAATAATATCTGAAAGACCATCACAAACTTTCTTAAAATATGAGTGAAGAATAATCCTGGGTAGCTCAGGACATTGGCATACTGAGAGATCCTGGGTTCAAATCTTGTGTTCAGGTGTTATTTTTCAATTTAAAGAATATCATATTTAAATACAGCTATAACCATATTCATACCAACCGACTGAGTATAGTTACAGCTCGATCGCAGGCTCCCGTCATGGAGTTATTTTTATATAACCATAACTAGCAAATAATAATAGGTTACCTTGTTAATACATTATTTTCCGTTTTCCAGGTCGCTGGGGACCTTTATTAAAAAAAATTAATTGAGTTCTTAATTTAAAATTTGATGTGAAACATTTGAGTAAAACTTGCGAGTTTGACATTTGTACATTTAATTTCACCTTAAAAAAAACCTTTTCTTTATTTTGAAAAACCTTCCATTTGGTGAACTGCTTGTTTTTGATTAACTCGATTGTTTCAGGTTCTGACAATCACCGGACTAAGCATTTCACTCAGCGACTCCTTCACCGTGACTTGGTCCTGAATCGTTATCCTCATCGTGTTGTTCCATTTGACCTTTTTATCAAATGCGACCTCTGTAAAATAGATTAATAAACTCAATATTGCTATTAGCTTGTTTGTTTCCCAATAGTAGCTTTACAGTTCCCTCACAAATCATATTCTCAGCGGAACTAAAATTAAAGAAGTGGAGATTTATTTTATGATTAATCGAACCATCAACCGTTTCCAGCCCGTGGTCGGGTCTGTTTATTAAAATGCCTCCATCTTCCTTTCACCATTCTTCTCCTCCCATCTTTCTTGGTCTTCCTGGCAGTCTTTTGTCAACATACTTTATCTCAAATCATTAGCTTTAGTATGCTTTCCTTTTCCATCCTCATTACATGTCCATACCATCTCGGCCTTGATTCCCCTACTCTCCAGTGTATTATTATTATTATTATTATTATTATTAGCACCGCGTCTTACCACCCGTCCGGGCTATACGCACTTACGCTAATGTGTGATGGTAGGGTGATTGTGATATGAAATGAAGGACCTACAGTTTAACGTGGAATCCGAACCACGGTGGAGGCCTGGCNTGGCATTTCCCACATTCACAAGATGTCTTGTCAGAGGTGAAGGAAGGGTTTGGTAATCAGATAAATCTGTGCCGGGACCGAGGAATGAACCCCGGCCGCCAGCATAGAAGTCCCGACACCTTACCCCTAGACCGCCAGGTAACCCCTCTCTCGTGTAGGGGTGGTCTGGCAGCAAATATTTATATTGGGCGGGCATTACAAAATTACACTCGGGCGGGTATTTCATTTTGCAAACAACTTTGTCACAAGCCTATAAAATTTCAAATTACAAGTTAAAACAGTCACATTTGATTTAAAAAAATAATAAAAATGATTAGCTTATGCTCAAGAATTTATGGTTAATAATAGAGCAGATTTTGCTTTGCTTTGTGAAAGTTCTGTTCCTAACAAATCTGGCCTGTAATAATAAATTACAAAAATGTAAATTAAATGTTTTTCTACTTATTTGAATATTTTTTTATTAAATTGTATTTCAATAAATGTAATAGTGTATGTTGTATTCAACACTGGTTAAGTGGAAGAGAAGTCTAACGCCTTAGCTTCGCCAGATTAATAAAGGCTATTAGTATTATTATCACCAGCAATCCAGTATCATTTAGATACCAACACCTTAGATCATGCAGTCACAAATGCAGGTTGCTTGCTTTCTTTCTCATTTAACATTATGTTTTGTGTGCATATTTACACTACTATGTCAGGGATGAGGAAGGTAGATTTGAAAGAAAATGTACAAACATTTTTGTGGGGTGAGATCAAAAAACCATTTATGTAAAACTACCCTCAATACACTCGACCGGGATTTTAACCTTGGTCTCCCTGTCATTGGCAGTCCAATCTATTGCAAGTGTGATGCCTAAGATCATTTAACCACCAAAAGAGCAAACAATAAAATTAATGACAATTGAAACAAATAATAAGTTTCAAATTTTTTATTTGTTTTACCAACAAACATTTGTATTTACACAAGTAGAAGTCCTTTTTTTTATCAATTAATTTAAACAAAGATGAAAACATAATAAATAACATAATTTAAAAAGTGTATTGACATAACAGGCATCCCAAATGCCAAAACAAAAATTTGTTTGACAATGAACGGGAATCAATTGAGCATCCATTTTGAAGTACACCTTTATACAATATGAAAGAGGGGTATTGGAGCAGTTGTCCCTAAATTGATTCAGATTACCCAGCACTAACATTCTGAGTAGTGCAGTTTTTTTTAAGAAGATTGTTGTAACACTATTCAAATAAAATTGAGGAAAAGGGGTTGTTAAAATTCAATTACATATCTTCCTCACTATTAACATAATCATCATCAATTATTTCTAGCCACTGGCCTGATCGGTTCAGTAAAATTCCTCCATCTTCCTTCCTTATTTTTTTTTCACAATAATAAAGTCCGAATAGGAACTCACAGATTGGCCACAGTATATCAGAAATAACTGATTGTATGATATGTTAAAGAGGGAAGTGTACCTTTTAACATTTATCACACATATTAAAAAAAAGTTTATGTACTGAAACATCACAAAGTTTATTACACGTTTCTTATAAAAACATAAGATAGTTTTATTCCTCTTACATAGTCTAGGTAAATGTAGGTTAACAAACTTTTGGAAATAACATTTTCCCGATAATAATAGGTATCCAACTATCTCTTACCAAACGAGCTCCAACCAGTTCGGACACACTACTATCTCGGAAACTAATAGTTTTGATAGTAATGTAGTGAAAGAAGTTCTATGTCTTAATACTTCAGCAGGCTACTCTGCAAAATGACGAGCACTAAAACTAATCATGGAAACAGCATTTTCACAGCAGTAACAAATTGGGCTTTTTAATCATTTTCTTTTTTTTACAAAATGTGGCAATTTTATTCCAAGCAATAACAGAAATAAAACTACGATTCAGTTTGTATAATGTATTTTCATCAAGCTTCTGATTTGTTCAGGAAACTATGACATAATTTGATTATTCTCTCATCAGAATGTGAGTCTTTTTTTGAGTTCCTAAACTAATTACACTAATCAATGATTTGATGACAGAGCCACAAAAAAACTAAAATAATTTACAAAATAAATCTACAATTATAATCAATCGAGTGGAGATAGAAAAGTATGAGTTACACACGATAATGGCAGTGTTCAGTTCCTAACACGCTACGCTAAGTCACGGCTTCAAGCTTTACTCGTAATCAGTCTTGTGACTTATTTCTTGGTGAGCACAATGTTCCCTGGGATGCTAAAGTGGTCCCACTCTGGTATGGATGTCCACCGCACGCACAGCAAAGTGATATTTATGACCTTCCATGAACTGAAATAAAAACAAGCATAGGAAATTGGTGTGTGGTGCTTATAGCTATAAAATACATAAATCTTCTCTTAAAAAAAATCTTGGTTCACTTTTAGGTGCCAATGTTTTGTAATGTATGGAAGAAGGCCCAGGAAAGTGTTGCCACTGGCCGATGCTTGACCGACCAACCGACTATCCTGGTTTGTCTATTGGAACTCATCAGGAGAGTGTGAAGCGTTAAACCACAGGGGAGGTGGGGGAGGAAATTGCTACTGTATGATAGAGATACATATCTGGGAACATGTACAACTAACACATAGCAAAGATCTTAAATTTTAGCCTCAATTCTTTAATTGTTGTTGTTTATATGTTTATCAATATTTTTTAAATCCATTACTGTTTCCAGCTTGTGGCCTTGGTCAGATTTTTATTGAAGTTATATATTTTTATACTAGTGGCTTGCTAGGCCTGTCGTAGCTTCATATGCCTTATAATATAATTTAAGATTACGACAGGCTCATCATCCAGTCCCCGGGCGTTAAATTATCACTGTGAAAAGGTAAATCCACATTTCACCAATGATAAATTATTCGGCTATGCCGGGAGTCAATACTCAGGACCCTCAGCTCAGTAGGCTAAAACACTACCGGCTGAGCTAATGGTGTCGGATTGTTAATTATTATGTTAAAAAAATATACTTTCCCCAAACTAAGAATGGGAAACTCGACACCCCAGATTCTTAATGCTATTTCAAAATAGGACTACATATTCCTTTTGTTTCTGTGCTAGTCAGCTGATTTGAAATAACGCATTTCGTTAAGATTTTAGTACCTATATTTACATACTCATGAAAATTATAGTATTTTTTTTTTATCAAAAATTGAATTCTTTTTTCTTTCAAGCTTTGATTTGGCTTTGAGTTGAAAAAGTGGACTTTGCACACCCCTAACATTCATTTATCTATTTATTAATTTTGTGCATTTAACATGCAACTTCTAAGCCGACTGATTATATTAGCACACAGCTTATAAACTAGGCCAACTTAAATCTAGAACAGACACAACACCCAGCCCCCAGCTGTTAATTCATCACTGTGAAAGGCAAAACTCACATTTCACCAATGATACCAATCGAACCCGGGACCTATAGCTCAGTAGATATACATGTTACCGACTGAGCTAAGGTGTTGGTCCTAGCATTCAATCTGGATATTAACCCGCTTCGATGGCCATGGGGTCTAACACGCTACTCTGTGTAGGCTAAACTGCCAATGACGAGGAGATTGAGGTTTGAATTTCGTTTGAGTGTACTCAGGGTGGTTTTTCTTAAATGGTTTCCTACTCTCCCTCCACACAAATGCGGGTATTCTTCCTCTGAATATAACCTCCCTAATCCCTAAAACATTAGCATATAACCTGAAAGGGTTGTAAAAGAAAAATTATATGGATATTTTTAGATGGTTATCTATTGTTTTAGTCACATTTATCACATTAATTTTTAACTAAATATTTTATTATATTTGGAAGAAAGTACAGGATATAAAACATAAAAGTAAACTAACACAATATGGCTTTTACAATGGAAAGAATAAAAGAGTTCACACCTTTCTATTGCTGCCTTTTGAAGAAATCATTTGTTACCACCCAATCCCCAACCTAGGTTTCATTCTATCGGAACTTATCAGGAGGGAATGTGAAAGCCATATCGTTTTCATTCCTTTTATATGATGCTATCCACTTGTACTCTACTTTCTTCTAATACAGTTACCTCAAATGTGAAAAGAGGTTTGCCAGAGAGAGAGAGAGAGAGAGAGGCTTTATAAAACCTTAATGTGGCCTATAAGTGCACCCATGGCCTAGACAGGGACTAACGCACTTCCTCATTTCTTACAACTTCTTTACACTTTCACAGTTAAATATTGTTTTTAATTTTTGAAAATATCACTTTCATATAACGCACTGCACTATTCCTTACTTTACAATAACATAGTTTTTCTACACTATCTTAAAAGGGTATTTTTTAGAGATGGGTGGAATCCACTATTTCTCGAATCCGAATCTACATTTTATTTTCGAATCTCGAATTTGAATCCTAGCAAATTTTTTGAAAATTTAATGATTTACAAATAGACCTACATTACACAATATATACCTAAACTGTAAATTAAGATTTATTTCAATCATGCTTTCAATTTTAATCAACCCAAACCACCCCTCGCAAAATATTGGTTAAAATCCAGCCAAATTAAACAATCTAGACTCATATTATTGTTTAAAAATCAAATCAATCAAAATTTGAGTGTCTTTTA
>CABFOW010007310.1:12842-24956 GCA_902141385.1 Timema californicum | reverse complement strand
AGGTAGTATAGTAGAAATTATAACATTAAGTTTTTATTTTTATATGTGGACCACCTTTAAGGGTGCTCCAATGAATCTCAGGAGGGATTAAAACAAATCCATGGGGGTCATCATCCCCCTGACCCACACGCTTCTACGCCATTCGTACGTAATATCTACTGTATTCTTTCATTTACAGCATCTCTTTTTAGATTGCTGTGATTATGTTGGTTATGAGAAACACATTGTGTTGACTACAATATTTAAATATTAAACATTTAATAACGGTTAATCCAAATTCAGTGTTAACCATGAGTGTACTCCCAATACAAAACTTATTTCATTTCACTCACATTATTTTTTTAAAATTTTGGAAAATTTAATTAGGATTACGGTATTAGAAATTTTGGAGTAGCTTTAAGTAGCAGAGTTTTACTATATTTCTTCATTTAGGTGTTCAAATTTAAATAAATCAATAATATACGAGTGTAAAGCTTGGATAACTCAGGGGTGGACCCAGAAATTTATGATGGGGTTTTTAAGGGGCTGGACCAAGGGAATTCCCCCCTTGGGAAATTCTGACCCAATTTTTTTTCGAATCTTTAGTTTAGATTCGAGAGTAATCATTAATTAATTAAAAAATTAAAAAAATTGATTCAAGTTCATCGTTTATTTATGTTTTTGTTAATATCTGATAACTAAATTATCTGTTAAAAATGTAAATCAATTTTGACAGTGATTGGCACTCGAAGCAACTATCACGTGGTAGTAAAATTAGTAGTGAGAAAAACGTAGAATAACCGGTTTAATTTTTCAATTATTACTGTTAATACTAACCAAACATTTTTTGAGGGTATTCGCGGATCCACACATCCCCGTCTGGATCCACTCCAGATTGATATGTCCAAGCAAAATTTGATTTTTTTTGTGCTATTAATTTTTTATTGGAAAATACATTTATTTATACTCTATTGATTAACATAACTTTGTTTTAAAATAAGCAATGTTGTAAATATTTTAATTGTTATAAAAGACACAGACAACAGACAGAAAACTCAAACTATATTAATTTTTCTTCAAGTAGACGTAGGAAGTAAAACCAAAGTTATAACTTATAATCGCACCACTATAGGAAGAATAGTTTTACTAGATAGTTCAAAGAGCCAGTTTATTATCTTCCTATGCAAATTCATGTGGTTTCAGAAAAAATTCAAGTTTTTACATCTATCTTAATAAAATAAAGAGTTTTCTGTATCTTTGGGGATTGCGTGATATCTACCACACAAAGAGTTTTGTACATTTTTAAAATAAGTACCCACTTCACACGAAGATGTGCACCTTCGAGCAGGAATTTTCAAATGGAGATGTATAGGTGCCGTGAGATAAATTTAAAACTACTGTTTATACAGTTGTGCAATGTATGTTATGAATGACCAAGTGCAACCGGAAAACCAAATTTTAAGATCTTGAGAATTTAATAGCTAAGTTAATTCTCAAACTATGATATTGAATTGCGACTACAACCGTAATTAACAAACATAATAGCTAAGCTAACTCTCAAACTATGATATTGAATTATGACTACAATCGTAATTAACAAACATAATAGCTAAGCTAATTCTCAAACTATGATATTGAATTGGGACTACAACCGTAATTAACAAACATAATAGCTTGGTTATTTCGTTACGTGTTGGCTGCAGACGTGTTGGGAAGGGACAGCCCTATTTCGAGCGGACAAGGAAATCTTGAACCTGGGACAGGGGGTGGCTTGTTGTAGTCAACAAGGTGTTCAGAGCAGACGAAGCTGAGCTACGGGATTTTATTGACCTCTCTTCATTTGACCAGAGCAGTTCGACAGTGACACAGCGATCAATATGAGTACTGGTGGAGTTACAGTGGTTACGACTAAGAAGGGATAAACCTAGTATAATCGCCGACGGTTACCAGTATAGTCCACATAGTCCTGAGAGCTGGGTGTGGGTCAAGGAGAAAAAGGAGAAGTTCCGCGTATCAGTGAAAACTATTACTAATATCAGTAGTTATGAAATAATTATTTTGAAATCGGTACCGCACACTGTTGTACCAGATATGGCAGCGATTGAGGTGAAGAATAAACTGGAAAATTGTCGAAAACGCGCGAAAGCTGAAGTGTTAGTTCCCATGAACGAGATTTCCGTATATGAAATGAAGGATCTCTACACTCTTGGGCTACGACTTTGTTAATACATTGCCAAACTACAGCAAAGTGAAAGGTAAACTATGTTAACTAACAAGGACTGCGCTGGTAACCAAACAGAATTTCACACGAAGTGAGGAAATACACTTTCCAAAAGATATAATGGCACTTATAGACACTTCAGGCTTCTTTAAATATGATAAAACAGTTGATGGGAGCAGACTACTCATTTCTGCGGGTGAGGAAGAAATAATATTCTAGAAGAAGGGAAAACCTTTTTCTTTGACGGGACATATAGCAGCTGTCCACAGCAAGTTAAACAGCTTTAAAACCTCCATGCTGATCTCGATGGCACAGCAGAAGAAACTAGGGTGCTTCCCGTAGTATAAGCATTGCTTCCGGATAAGGAAAGAAGCACTTACAGTAGACTCATTCGATCAGTCAAGAACTGTTATCCACAGTGAGATCCAGAATTGATTAAGATGGACTTTGAAATTGTGCCTGTGCAATTTGTGAATGAGGAGTCACCAAACGTTCAAATATATGGCTGTAATTTTCATTTTAGTCGGTACCAATGGCGAAAAATTCAAACCTATTGATTGACATTGGACTTAAACAACAACGAATCTGTTCGAAAAACGCTTGAGACGTGTTCAACATTATCTCTGATACTTCAAGACTACATGTATGAAAGCTGGATGATTATCATGACTGATGCTCCTCATAACGACAGATTAACAACGTTCTAGGACTGTTTCACTGGCCAGTGGCTACAGAATCACAACATCCCTATCAAAACGTGTAACGTCTCAGGTCTGGGGCAACGAACGAACGAACAATTCCTCCGAAGGATGGAGCCACAAGCTCAACTAGCGCATGGGGAATAAACAGCTGAATTATTTCAAGTTTGTTCAGACATTTAAAGAAGACGCCTATGAAGCTGCTTTCCAAAAACGTCAATATGAAAGCGGTGAGCCAATATCAAAGAGAAGAAACACAGAAACTACAAGAGACCAGAAGATTGGCAATATTTTGAAAATTTCCAAGCACTCAGCTGCCCCACAAAATTTAACTGAGTCCCAAAAAACACATGGCAATGGAAAACCAACAAATAAAAATACAAATAAACTACTGTTCTGCATTAACTTGTAACACACCTGTGTTGTAACATAAAAATAAATGAATTAAAAAATACAGAACCAAGATAAAGAACTAAATGTTCTGCATGAACTTTCAAACATGCCTAAACATTTGTTAAACCATTTAATAGAAAGTACAAAAGAATGTATATGCTGATTGATCCCATTCTATCATCCCATGATATAAAATACATACGTACTTACTGATAACTTTCGCCACCCCCCAACCCCCTAAACCACAAATGCGGTCCGCTACCAGCACGCAAACACCTGATCCCTCTCGACCACTGTGACCACCAGTTATTTATTGTGTATTGTATCCGCTACCACCTCATTTCGCAACCAACACGTAACTGGTTATTTAATACATCAAGTAAAAGAAGTGAAAAAAATTATTTAAATAAATATAATATTTATTTCAGTTCAAGAGTAAAAATATTTAAGATAAAGTTACAACATTTGTTTTCTGTCTGGTTTTTGTGGCTTACAATTGGTTTCTTTTGGTTGATGACATGGTTGATGTAAGATATAATTTTGGATGCAAATTGTAGGGAACTCACCTTTGTCCTCCATTTAAGTGGTGATCATTTATATGATTTTGGACTTATTCTACATATTACTTACTTTCAGAATAATTTTAAAAATGTTATAAATTGGATATGAAGTTTGTACCTTACGGAGAAAAGCACAGGTCCAAGAGTAGTAACTATGACATATGAAAAGAATATAATAATGGAGGAAAAGTAAATGAATGATGAAAAGTCAGAAACAGAATGAATGAGATAAATCTTTTTATTCAAATCATCAATGAAAGATACGATCTCCCGCGATCCGGAAACCAAGCAGCAGAGACAGTCCTAGGCATTTTGGGTCCCCCTGCGAACTATAGAATGTGGGCCTCATATATCAATTTGATAAAATATAAGAACAGTCCAATCACATAACAAGTTAGATAATCTGAATCAGACTAGAGACATAATATATTTGCGTAGCTATATTGTATATGATCATGAAAATAGACGAACATGTGAGCTCGAACTAATTATTTAAAAAGAGACGATTTATTGATGTATTATTTTGGGATTGAATACATTACTCATAAAGTTCGTTCACGGTAGGAGTTTACCTGGGAAAGGACTTTTTTCCCTACCAGAAATCTATTATATAGTAGGATATTGGTAAGAAAAAAGACCTTTCCCAGGTAAACTCCTCCCGTGAATGAACAATAGCACTATGCGTACACTATAGTTTTTATACCAAAGATAATATAGCTTTAAAATTTTAGCACACTGTTATAAGAAATCATTAGGTAATTAGTAAATAAATTAATCGGTCTTACACCTCATCTCAGTAGGTAGCGTGTCTGCCTATTGAATTAAGGGCCCCTGGTTCAATTCTTGCCATGGTCGAACATTTATAATTGATAAAAATATGGGTTTATCCTCTCACGTTGATAAATAAATTGTTGGGGACTGGATGTTGTCCCTGTTCTAGTCTTAAGATAGATTATAAGACATATGAAACTATGACAGGGCTTGATATCCAGTAGTGGAAAATATATGGCTTGAATAAAAAGATCATCCAGATCACAGGCTGTAAACAAGATGTAAAAATAAAATAATTTAGACTCGAGAGTGGTTGTGTAGTATTAGTATTAATAATCTAACAAGCAGTCAAATTATAAAGGCCAATACAATGTTTAACAAAATTGAAAGGTAATTAATTACACGGCATATACCTAAAGAGTCTTTATTAAATTAACATATTACAACATGTTATAACATGCAAAAACATTTATTGGATCATAAATATTTCCTCGCTAAAAATTGTTTTAAGTGTGTTTCAACAATCTTTATTACATTTTCATAATTTAACTTTTCTTGTTGCGGAGTCATCTACTATGTTGCTGACGTTTATCGGGCGACAGATATTATTATCACTAGTAATAGTGGTAGTCCGGTCAATGTTCCTTATGTCATAACAGATCTCAAATATGCCTTTATTAACTTTAATTGGGAAAAGCTCATTTCCGTTTAGCTACAGTTACTGGTATAGTAAATAATATTCTCAAGGCTTCCTCCCTATAATTAATAAAAAAACTTCTTCAAGCTCCTTCTAGTGTAAACATTCCAATACCCTAAATTGTGTCGCGATATCTTGTGGAATCATTTGAGCTAAGGTTGTCAACTTGGAGGCTAAATCTACTCCATCCAAATAAGTGCATCCATTTTTACCCTATAGAAAGTTCTCTAGATTTTTGCATGCATCTGAAAGTGTTTTTTCACTTGTTTTATATTTCAATTTTAAGTTTGAAAAATTGAACAAAAATCCAATATTTTATCTTCATGTATTTTAAGCATCTAGCGATTGTAAGGTCACATAAACCAAGCTATACAAAATTACAGTTTGAATTTCATTTCTCGGTCTATAATTGATTAGTCTCCGCATTCATAGTTGGGTTGTATTTTATACGCACGAGACACGCTGTTCAGGAAATGTAGGGTCTATTTCAAGTCCAAGTGATGTCTATTCGGTGAGTCTCACTGCTACCACCATTATAGATCTTCAATTCTGTATTCATTCAGCAAGCAGGGTCACGGCTACATCTAGCTGCCTGCACACACTTTTAGAACATATGTTTTTGTAACTAATCTCATTTTACTGCTTTCAAATTGTTCCTGTATTTTTAGTTATTTATTTAAACTATTAAAAAAATGTTAGCTATGGGGCCCCTAGTCGTTGAAGGCACTCTGTGGACGTATCACTCGCATAAGCCAAGCTATGTTTCCCTTTCTCGTTGATTGTCGGGATATCTCGGGTGAGCTCGGCTCCTGTCGGCCTACTAATTCCACAACCAGAGCTCTGTGGCTCAGAGGTCGCCACCGTCGCTCCTTGTGGCTACACTTCCAAACAGAGAAAGGCAATTATTCACTTCATGGCGACTCGAATATATTATCAAAGCGTGAAAAAGATAAGTGACCAAAGATATGTATTGAGATATTTGTGACAATATATATCCAGTGTTAAGTAAGATCTTAAGAAATATTATTATTATTATTATTATTATTAGCACCTCGTCTTACTACCCGTTCGGGTTATACGCACTTACGCTAATGTGTAATGGTAGAGTGATTGTGAGATGAAATGTAGGACCTACAGTTTAACGTGGAATCCGAACCACGGTGGAGGCCTGGCATTCCTCACATTCACAAGATGTCTTGTCAGAGGTGAAGGAAGGGTCTGGTAATCAGATAAATCTGTGCCGGGATCGGGGATTGAACCCCGGCCGCCAGCATAGAAGTCTGACAACTTACCCCTAGACCTCCAGGTCACCCTAAGAAATAATATTAAAGACAAATATTAAAATGGCTAACTTAATTTGTCGCTGTACGCCAAAACTTTGCACAAAACTTTATAGTATGAGCATAGTTTTCCGAATGTAGGTATATAGGGATTTTGTATCACTTTTGGTCCAAACAAACTATATGTGCAGTTTGGTCTATGAGTTTCCGAACACAATGTAGATATATATGAATCACGATCAATAATTCAATATAACAATTGTTATTAATAAATATGATGGGAAGACTTAGAAATATACCGGTAACCAAACAACCAAATTAAGTAACTAGGTTGATGGAACCAACCGAATTGATAGTAATAGGTAACCTGGCGGTCTAGGGGTAAGGTGTCAGACTTCTGTTCTGGCGGCCGGGGTTCAATCCTCGGTCCCGGCACAGATTTATCTGATTACCAAACCCTTCCTTCACCTCTGACAAGACCGCTTGTGAATGTGGGGAATGCCAGGCCTCCACCGTGGTTCGGATTCCACGTTAAACTGTAGGTCCTCCATTTCATCTCATAATCACCCTACCATAACACATTAACATAAATGTATATATAACCCGAATGGGTAGTAAGACGCGGTGCTAATAATAATAATAATAATAATAATAATAATAATAATAATAATAATAATAATCCCTGAATGCTATTTCCTTCACCTGTCTCACCGCGGAGAAACAAACCAGGTGAGCACATTTGACCCTAATTCTTAAGACATGGCTTTACTCACAATAAATTATCACTTCTAAGAGGCTTTCCAAAATGCCCATCAACCAAACAAAATGTTCCTCTTCTCTTATAATAACTCCAGACATTAAATTACAAAATTAAGAATAATACTGCCTTTATTATTAGATATTTAATTATTATTTTGTTTAGCACCAGGCCTTATTACACGTTCTGGTTATACGCCTACTCTTGATTATTTACTAGAAAAAATAGTATCATAGATTGTCAAACATACCATTGACAATGTTTCATTTGAAAAGATTGCGTTTAAATAATGGTCCTAATTTATTTATGCTTAGCCGTTTACTGCGTCTCCAGACATATTATGTTAATTATTAAAAATTTATAATAATGTAGTTGTACACCCTGTATTTTTAATTTTACTACCTTCCATGAATAATTTACCAATCAGTGCCTGATAATTGCCATAATATGAATCTCATCACGGCGGTTTGATTCCAAGCGAAGGAGAAAGTAATTGTTACCCGTATCAGTTAACGCAGCTACTTCAAACTTTTTGTTTTTATATCGAGATAGGGAAACCACTCAAGCTTTTAGAAGAAACCTTTTACAAGGATTTCCAACCGACAACTTTGGAAACTTTTAAGAAAGTTAAAAAGTAGGGCTAAGAGCTACGAAGTTTGTTTCAAAAAGTTGGAGGACTGTTTCAAGATTTATAGATCCTTATTATCTGTTTGTAGTTGAATGGTGTGAAATTCTTTAGCTCCGTTAATGTAATACTAAGGAAAAAGGTTTGACAATATTTATTGATATTAATCACATAAGGTATTATTTTAATCTGAGTTAATATTTGACACAATACTAATTGATTGACTAACACACACAAATAAAGTTACAGACAGACAAAGTGACATATAATTCATATTTTTTTTCGTATCGATTTAATAAAACAACTTATATAAAATAATTATATTTATTATGATTATGTTTAGAACATATTAAAGAGGTTGTGTGATCTGTACGCCTAGACTATTCTCTTCAACAATCCTCTTTTCAACGGAGTATGGCAAATAGTATATCTAAGATATAAAAGGCGCTTCTATCAAGAAGTATAAGTCAAATAAAACAGGTACAGTACAATAACATTTCTAAGAACCATCATTAAGATTGTTAAGTAGTAAAGTTCTGAAATTAATCAGCATAAAACAAGGAAAAATATAAATCTATGCAAGTACAATATTTAAGTGGTATCAAATTATAAGTAGAGATATAATCAAAGGGAAAATTGGAAATTGACAAATTCACTATATTATCTTTATTAATATTATAACTTACAGACTCTAAGAAATGTTGAATAATTGAGAAAATATTGCGCTGTGTTAACATCGAGAATAACATCTTAGTCCCAATATGAAGAACTGACAATGACGTAATCCCCGAAACATGTCGTCATCCAGCCAGGAGTATCAACAGAGGAAACACACAGATAAGAAACGTTACATTATTCAAACTTTTTAAACGTAATTTTTTTCTTTTTTGTTATACTTCTATCATAACAATCAATTACTTATTTATATGATCTTGTATGTACAATATATCATAACCTGGATGACACGTCTGTGGATCTCCACCAATCTACAATTAATCTTGTCTCGATAGTTAACACAAGCAAATTTCTAGAAACCATTTCACTCGAATAACAAGTTTTTAACATTAAATACTTTACAATCTTTTGATAATTTTGGGAAATAAGCTACTTGTTATGTCTTAACATTAATTTTATTATGTTTCAAGTTGGTTTTATACTGTTAATTATTTTTACATACATACGGTATATAAATTAACATTTATTATTATTATTATTATTATTATTAGCACCGCGTCTTACTATCCGTTCGGGTTATACGCACTTACGCTAATGTGTAATGGTCATTCACAAGATGTCTTGTCAGAGGTGAAGGAAGGGTTTGGTAATCAGATAAATTTTTGCCGGGACCGAGGATTGAACCCAGACCGCCAGCACAGAAGTCTGACACCTTACCCCTAGCCCGCCAAGTCACCCTATAAATTAACAACTTAGCCAAATATTTTAACCTTTCTATAAATCATCTTTCCATAGTCACTGTTTAAACGCGTAAGCATTACAGAACATATATTTCTTGTCAACATATTTACAAACTGTTTACAAATTATTCAACTAATAAGTCCACTATTGTTGGCATACTAATTAACCTAGTATGTTGGTTAAGTCATAAGCTTCATAAAATCTATAAGCTTTTCTCAAGTATTCAAAATTTCTTAGAGTCTGTAAGTTATAATATTAATAAAGCTAATATAGTGAATTTGTCAATTTCCACTTTTCACTTTGTTTATCAGCTCTACCTATAATCTGATACCACTTAAATATTGTACTTGCATAGATTTATACATTTTCTTGTTTTATGCTGATTAATTTCAGAACTTTATTACTTAAGAATCTTAGTTATGTTTTTTTTAAATGTTATTGTACCTGTTTTATTTTGACTTAATTTCTTGATATACTAGTTTCCCATTGAATAAATTATCTTCATGGTGGTATGCTTCATACCTATATTGTTAAATTGGCCAAATAAGTTGTACCAATTTATCTAATTATCTGCTCTATCTAAGTACGTTCCTTTTATTATAAGCTCATCAACCTATTCAAGGACCTAAACATTTCTAGGCTATTCACTCACTTCGGACCATACCTCACTAGACTCAGAGAGGCGACCGACAAGACTGAAAAACTGACGATACTGCTAGAGGGAGTGACTGATACTTCTCGACCGAATATGACTAACTCAAACGTGACGGCGATGAAAGACATACCTCGGGTTTTTATATGGAACGCGAACGGGATACTCACGGAAGCTAAGGAACAGGAAGATATATTTAAAACTTACTCAATAGATATTGCCCTAATACACGAGACCAAACTAAACCCAGAGAAAAGTATCTACTTTTACAGCTACACTATTTATATAAAAGATAGGCCCAAGGCAGGGGAGGGGGCATGGATATCATGACCAAGACCCATTTACCTCAATAGCAACATCAATTTCAAAATCTACAAATTATAGAAGCTACCGGAATAAATGTAAATACTAGCGGTGGGAGTGTCTGGTTCGCGGCCATATACAAACCCCCGACTAAGACGCTACTACCAAAAGACTTAGACGAGATCACAGAAGCAGACATACTGTTTTTGGTGGGCGATCCCAACTCTTAAAACACAAATTTGGAACAGTCGAGTAACCACCGGGAACGGACGAATATTAGCAGAACAAGCAGACACTCACGACTACGTAGCTCTTGCTCCTGACGAGCCTACATTCTATCCCTCGAATTACCTGCACAGATCCAATATCATAGACATGGTACTGGCCAACATGGGTGTGCCTGCTGAGGATATGACGGTATCCAATGAACTGAATTTGGACCACAATCCCATATTGTGTAAAGTAAAGATGGACATTAACTTTGAGAAAAGGGGACTCAAACAAACAAACAACAACAACTTGTGACTGGGACGAGTTTAGGCGGACATTAGACGATACTCTACCTGAAATACGAGATGTAGATTCAATAGAACAGACTAACGCTACCCTACAACACTTCACAACCACAGTGCAGGAAGCCTACCGGGTAAACACCACTAAGACACCCATACAACACGACTTCCGATAACCATACGTGGATCTAGACTTTCTCTGGTGACCTGGTGGTCTGGGGGTAAGATGTCGGACTTTTGTGCTGGCGGCCGGGGTTCAATCCTCGGTCCCGGCAAAGATTTATCTTATTACCAAACCCTTCCTTCACCTCTGACAAGAAATCTTGTGAATGTGGGGAATGCCAGGCCTCCACCGTGGTTCGGATTCCACGTTAAACTGTAGGTCCTCCATTTCATCTCACAATCACCCTACAATTACACATTAGCGTAAGTGCGTATAACCCGAACGGGTAGTAAGACGCGGTGCTAATAATAATAATAATAATAATAGACTTTCTCATAGCCCAGAAACGGGAAGCGAGAAGGGACAGGATGACCTAAAACCGACTCAAAGCCCAAGTGAGGAGGAGAGTCGAGGACATCAGACGGAACAGATGGGACACTAGACAGAGACCAGTTGTGGAAAGTAACCTGACAGCTCAGGGGGACTACCAGGAAAATACCGTGCCAGATATCCACCGGGAACACGGTATGGTCTACGAAAGCACAGAGATGGCTGAAGCCATAGCAGTGGTATCGGAGACACAATTTAAACGTAACGACGAACCATAAGATAATGACTTTACGAAAGACACAACTAAAACAGTTGGTGACTTCTTATAAGGACCAAACGGCACTCGAGCAGAGATAATTATTCTGGAAAAGATCACTGGCAATATAAAATACTTACCTAAAAACAAATCGTCATGACACGACCACCTAATGAACGAAATAAATAAATGCAAGGGAGAGCGATACTACCTCTACTCACAATAATGAACGAATTACTGAAACTCTGCTATTTCCCGGATGATTAGAAAGTGGCTAGAGTAATAACAACACCCAAACCCGGAAAGGACCTGATGTTCTCTCAGAACAGAAGGCTAATATGTTTACTTACGACTCTGAGTAAAGGTACGAAGGATTAATTCTCAAAAAACCAAAAATAATAAATGATACACTAGGAGTAATATACTTTTAGGTATATGAGGGCAGAGAGGGGAAATATGTGTATATGTGTGTGTGAAGGTAGGGGAAATGAGGGGTGGGGG